>JAQQSV010008003.1:0-13878 GCA_028646515.1 Pseudochirops corinnae
ATAACATTGCCTTGGAACCGATAGCAATCCTACTGTTACTCTTTGAGTGCAAAGACAATTTCATTTTGGTCTTTGTATTGTCAGTCCCTAGCACAATGCCTGGCATATAGTAGTAGGTGATTAATAGATGCTTATTGATGGGTTGTGGGTGATTGCACAAGTGGGTGAAGTGACTGCTTTTTGAAATTGAACAGAAGTATTGGAGGGTCAGCTTATTTTCTGGAGCCTCACTGGAAATAACTGAGAAAACTCCAGATAAGACAGCATTGATAAGATATATGTGTGCTTCATCCTTTTGCCACTTGGTTTTGAGTTCTTCTGAAAGGTCTCAGATTTTGAAAATTTTCATTTCATATGAGCATAGATGTTACAAGTATATGCATTCTGACTTTACCTCCATCTCCTGGCTTCCCTGGCTTCCTTCAAGAATCAGCTAAATTCCTGCCAAAATCCTTTCCAGATCCCCCTTGATTCTGGTGACTTCCATCTGTGGACTGTCTACAATTTTTCCTATAGGTATCTGGTTTGTACTTGGTTCTTTGCATGTTACCTCCCTTTTTGGACTGTAAGCTCCTTGAGGACAAGGACTATTTGTTTTTGCCTTTTTTTTTTTTAATCCCCAGGGCTTAGTACAGTGCCTGACACACAGTAGGCATTTTATAAGTGTTTTCACTTGACATGAAGACATCTATGAAAATTCATCACGAAGTTTTTGTGGATCAAGACTACAACTAGATGATAATGGGCAACAGTTTTGTTGGGAAAAATGTTCCAATCCCAGTACAACCTATTTGTTGAACTCTCAAGGATACTTTGGCATCTATATTTATAGCATGATTATTTATCATGTGTTTATTTTTTAAAAATGTTGGGCTTCTCAAATATAATTCTGCCTTCCCAATATTGTCTTCCTAGGTATTTAGTTTCTGCAATCATCTTTCATAATTGGCATCAATCAATAAGACTGTGTTCCTTAAGGAGAGCCTTTGTGTAATTTCTGGAACCAATGACCTGTCAATCAACTAGTCAATCAACAAGCATTTATTAAGCATTTACAATGTGCCAGGCATTATGCAAAATGCACGATGTATAAAAAAAAAGTGAACCACAAAGAACAAAAACAGTCCCTTCCCTCAAGAAATTTACCTATAAATTTTTTTTTTTGCTTTTTTTTTGGAGGGGGGAGGGCAGGGCAATTGGGGTTAAGTGACTTGCCCAAGGTCACATGGCTAGTAAATGTTAGATCTCTAAGGCTGGATTTGAACTCAGGTCCTCCCGACTAGGGCCGGTGGTCTCTTCACTGCACCACCTGGCCACCCCAGAAGTTTACCTATAAATGGTCCTCAGTTCCTATAATAAACCCCCTCTGTTTTTGTCCATATGATGCAATTATTTCTTCAGTGTTTTTTTGTTAATATACTGTTGGTTGAGTTTATACAGATGTCATGAATGGAGGTCCTTTCCATGATAAACTTTTCATTAGATTATAAGTTCCTTGAGGGCAAGGACTGTCTTTTGCAGCTTTCTGTATCCTCAGCGTTTAGCACAGTGCCTGGCATACAAATGTTTATTGATTGATTTTCATTCCAGCCTTATATCTTAGTCATTTCACTGTCTTCATCTGGAAGTAAACCATTTTAAGTTATGTTCACCAAATCTAGTAGCATATACCTATTATAAGCCTTCGGTATCATCCAATGATGTGATGTTGGGTTTTTGCAAAAGTATATCTATAAGTCTTTAACCTGTTTATCATGTGCCTTAAGAATTTCTATCAATCTTCTTCCTCTTTTTTGATGAGCCTCCTTTGCTTATGGGCTTTATATTTAATTAATGTTGTATGGATTTGGGGGGATGCTTTCTATATCTGTTGTCAGACATTTTTCTCTAGGCTTTATCAATTGCTCTGAATATGTTCTTCCCACTGAACTTTGATTTCCAAATATCAGTGTCTTAACATGCCTAGTTATAACTTTTCCCTTCATGGTTTTTTAAACTCAGTGTGGCTTGCCAAGAGAAGAGCCTTGTATTTCTAAGTACTGCCTTCATCTATTGATCCAGTTTGACCTCCAAATTTAGGTTTGAAGCCTTCAGTCTCTAATTTTCCTTGGTGTACATTAAGAGTTTTACACTCAATGAGTCCAAATGACATTTTGATCTTGCTGGAAAAAAAAAAAAGATTCCATTAGATAGAGAAGTCATTTAATGTGTTTTTTGGTGGAGTCATATAACTTAGTGTCATCTAAGTAACTTAAGTGATTAATAAGATGTTTTGCTCCAATTCCCTCTTTGACTTGGAAGCCATACTCAGTTCCATTGAGGGGAGATGATATGTGTTTAAAGCTAGGCAGAACCAAAGTGGGCTTCAACTATCTCCCTCACTGATGCCACGTTTAATAATAACTATTCTTGACATTATTGTGGTGGGGGCATGTTTTAAGCAGAAAACAGTTTTCTATGCAGACATTAAATGCTCTCAAGAGAAAAACAGTCTGCAAAACTAAACAACATACTGGAAAAGTCTGATGTTAAATGGGGCATTCCACACCTACGGTCCTTCACCTTGGCAAAGAGGCAGCATTCTCTTGTTTTTATGTCGACCTTTCATGAAATCAATGATGAGTTAGGTTTTTAGAGATCAATGGTGATGATTGTTATTATTATCATTATTTTTTAATGCCCATAAGAAAAACTGAGACCCAGAAAAACATTGTGGTATAGTGGGAATAGCATTGGATTTGGGAAATAAGACCTGGATCCAGATCCTGAATGCACCAGTTACTAACTTTGTGGCTCTGGATATGCCACTTTCTCTGTCTCAATTTTTGCATCTCAAAAATGGAGATAATTTTACTTTGCAGGTAACCTATCCCAGAGTCATTGTGAAGATTGTGCTTTATAAATATTATATGAACATAACCTATTATTTTAACTGCCCAAGGTCACATTGGTAATTGATTCCATTCAACAAACATTTATTGTTTACCATGTGCAGAACCAGGACTAGAGAGCCTGCTCCTCAATTTTTAGTCTAGTGTTATTTCTAACATGCCATTCAATTTTCCCAAATGCCATCAGTCCGATAACCATCTGATAATGGTCATGACAACATATTGCTGACAGAAAATGTTTTAAAATTTTAATTCAGTTGGAAAAAAACTGCAACAGTTTTTCTGGGGTAATTTTAGGGAAGAGTTAGAGATGGAGGTCTATATGATACCAAACAATCAATTTAATCACACACTTAGGGCTATGTAATGGCAAGCATAGAAGTAGTTCATGTCTTGTTTCAGCTATTGAATTATGACCTTGTTTCAGTTCAGGTTTCTTTTGAACCTTGTATCAAGTCTGTTACGAAACAGAACATGTGAACCCCACAACTTGTGAACCCTAGAACTCATGAACCCCTGCAACAGGAAGGAGAGGAGCTAATGACCATATATAAGAAAGAGGGCCAGGCTAGAGACAGCAGAACTGAGAAGAGGACTCTTGTGGTGGCAAGAGTCAAAAAGGAGAAAACTTGTGGTGTCCAGGCACTCTGTTTGTCTGCTCTGTCTGTGTTGATGTTCGTTTGTGATACTTTGTACAGAAGCCCTGGGGACCTTACTGGAAGCTCTGAAAGAGGATTTTTTGGTTGTATGTTTACAGAAGTCCTAGAGGAAGGCTTTGGAGGTCCTGGGACTTTACTGATGATTTGTGCTGACCTCTTGGACTTTGTAGGTCTGTGTTGATTTCTATGTTGATGATTTGTGTTGAGTTTTCAGACCTTGTTGGTGGGTCTGAGTTGATTTCACAGGCAGATAGTGAATTAATGATAGTGCTGGCAATGTAGATGAGTATTATTGTGGCTCTGTCAAGCTTTGTCTTTGCAGGAACAGGAACTGTGAAGGACTTGAAATGGACTGAATACTGTGAACTTCAATATTGAACAGGAACTGGACAAAGAACTGGACAAGGAGCTGGACAAGAAACTGGGAGCTGCCTGCCTTTGAACCCAGGTGATAGTTGGAGCTGGGACCATGGAAGAGGAACCATGGAAGCTGAGAGCCAGCCTCGAGTCAAGCTGAAAGAAGACTTTACTTGGATACTGTGTACTGACTGAGAAGATTATGATTTACTGTGACCTAGGGGTGGAGAACTTTGACTTTTGTACTTTGTGATTGAATTAAGGATTTTGTGATTGACTAAATGAATGTACTTTGTTTAAAACTATGTGACCACTTTAGTGAAAACTATGTGGCCACTTTAGTGATAAGTTGTTGAGTTGTGACATGGTAAATACTATAATTTGATTTTCTGTGATAAATTATAACATTGTGAATGCTGTATTTTGATTTTCTATGAAAGTTTTGCTCTGATTTGTTATTGAATAGAGAGCTCACTGTACTACATAATCAGAACCTTGAAAGCTGTTCACAGCAGCAGTCCTCTGGAAGGCTGTTTGTGCATGGTTTTACAGGCTGGAGGAGATATCGAGAATAATCCATTCCTCATTTTACAGATAAGGAAACTGAGGCCTAGAGATGAGATGACATCATCAACATTATCATCATCATTATAGCTAATGTTTACATTGCCCTTACCATGAGCCAGGTACTCTACTAAGTGTTTTGATTCTCAAAAAAAATAAATGTCATTGGTAGGTGCTATTATTATTCCCATTTTATAGGAAATGAAGCAAACAGAGATTAAGTGACTTGCCCAGGGTCATATAGCTAGCAAGTGTCTGAGGGCTGGTTTGGACTCAGGTCTTTCTGATCCCAGGTCCAGCACTCTATCCACTGGCCCAAGGTCATACTAGAAAGCACCTAAGTCAGGATTTGGACCTACTTCTTATGACTCTAGACTTAGCACTCTTTTCATTATGCATGTGCATGTGTATACACACACAGACACACTGACTCTGTTAAATTTATCTCTTTTCTATGAATCATTTTATTATAGTATGGACAAAGCCTAACTGTGGATCATTAACCATTAGAGTCATAACTACAAATGTTTGCTCTCAGGGCAAGTATCACAAAGTTGAGGAGTGGTTCACACAGTGCCAAAGAGGATGGTCAAAGATACAAGGCTCAGAAGCTTCTCCGTGGGAGGTGGGGATATCCTGAGATGAGCTGCAAAGAACTGGTAACAGAAGATCAACCAGTGAAAGGAAAAAAAGAAAATAGGACTGAACTGTGGCAGAGAAGAGAGATGTTGAGAGGAGCTATTGATAGCTAGGTGATGCAGTGGATAGAGCACTGGGCCTGGAGTCAGGAAGACCTGAGTTCAAACCTGTGTGACCCAGGGCAAGTTACTTAACCCTTTTTGCCTCAGTTTCCACATCTGTAAAATGAGCTGGAGAAGGAATTGGAAAACCACTCCAGTATCTTTGCTAAGAAAACCCCAAATGGGGTAACAAAGAGTCTGAAACAACTCAGCAAAAACATTGGCCTTATAGGCATCTCAGAAAATACTCACACATACTACCATATGTGTTTCTCAAGGATTGAGAGAAGTTACAAGAAAAGGTCTGTTCTTTCCCCCAAATTCCCCTCTGTCTATTAATTGATGTTGTATAACATACTTTGTTGCTTCTTTATTCAAATGATTCTAAGAGTTTAAATCTTGCCTCATTCACAAAGAAATCCAGGGTAATCTAGAGCTAGTTAAAAATATAAATTAAAGAATTCAGGTAAACCTCTACCTAAATGTTAGGCATTTTCTAACTGGGGGCTTGTAGCAATTTTGATTGTGGATCTAATTTTTTTGTCTAAAATAAACTTCCTAAAACTGCAGAGGAGGAAATCCTGTAGATCTGATGGGCTGGATGTTACCCCCCAGGTTTAAAAACAAGCTAATTTTTATAATAGCATGTTATGTAGTTAGACATAGTTACCTTATTGGTCAGTTTTGCTGCAAAAATTTTTGTTACAAGGGCATATTCATTGCAATGGATGCAATATATCATGAATTGAATATGATATAAAATCAAAAAGGGTCAATAATCTTTTTTAAAACAGAAGAAATCATAACATATAAGACAGACAAATTCTACTATATAAATATATAAAGTTTTTGCACAAATAAAATAAATGCAACTAAAATGAGAAACACAGATTGGGAAAAAAAACTTTGCATAGAACATTGCTTATAAAAATCTGTCAGTTATTGTCTATAGAGAGTTTATATAAATTTTAAGACTAATAGTAATTCTCTAATACATAAATAATAGTCAAAAGACTTTAAAAGTTTTCAGAAGAAATGCAAATTATCAACAAATATCTGAAAACATGTTCAGAATCACCAATAATCACAGAAATACAAACTAAAACAATTCTGGGATACCACTTCACCCCCTTTCACATTCACAAAGGTAATAAAAGATGGGAAAATTCAATGTTAGTGAGACTGTAGGAAAATAGGAATGGGAATTTATGGCTCATGAAGCTGTGATCTGGTCTGTTTCAGAAAACCATTTGTAATTATGCAAGAAAAGTTGCAAAATTGTCCTCAGCCCTGGATCCACAAATGCTAATATTGGATTTGTATCCCCAAGGAGATTGACAGAAGAAATGATTTATTGTGTGTAATTAGGTAAGACTTTGACATTGCAAATAGGGCTACTGGCCATGATTATCAACTTTGCCTTTACTTTTTCTAGTATTTTTTTCCTGAGGCTTCTCTGAGGCCATTTGTTTTTGTTGTTCAGTAGTTTCAGTCATGTTTAACCCTTTGTGACCCCATCTGGGTTTTCTTAGCAAAGATACTGGAGTGGTTTGCCACTTCCTTCTCCAGCTCATTTTACAGATGAGGAAATTAAGGCAAACAGAGTTAAGCGACTTACCCAGGACCACACAGTTAATAAGTCTCTGAGGCCAAATTTGATTGCAGGAAGATAAATTTTACTGAATCCAGGCCTGGTGCTCTATTCACTGTGCCATCTAGTTGTGAGATTGGGGTGGGAGTTGGGGCACCTAATGAAAGCAAAAGGGAGGAAGATGTGTTGACTAGTCCATCTTCCACTCACCTATTCATTGGTTTTCTTTAACTGCAGAGAGGACAAGGTCCCACCTGTATTCAATCAATCCCAGTGACTCCCTCTTGCCTCCAGGATCCAATATAAAATCCACTGTTTGGCTTTTAAAGCCCTTCATAAGCTAGCTCCTTCTTACCTTTTCAGTCTTCTCACACCTTACTCCCAGCCCCACACCTCCATATTCTATGAGCCAGGTAAACTGTCCTCCCTGCTGTTCCTCACACAAGAAGTTCCATCTCCCAACTCAGCCTTTTCACTGGCTGTCCCCCGGGAAAACTGAGACGCTAATCTCTTTGTCTCCACCTGTTTCCCTAGCTCCCTTCAAGTTACAGCTAGTCTCACCTTCTGCAAAAAGCTTTTTTTGGTCCTCCTTAATCTCGGTGCCTTCTCTCTGTTGACTTTCTCCAATTTATCCCATATATAGCTTGTTTGTAGAGCTATGGTCTCCACATCAGACTGTGAGCTTCTTGAGATCAGACACTAGGGGTATTTGTGTGTGTGTGTGTGTGTGTGTGTGTGTGTGTGTGTATCTGTGTCCCTGGCACTTGTACCCAGCACACAGTAGGTGCTTAATAAATACTTGTTTGCTTGATGACTGATTATCTTGCCATCATAACAAGGAACTATGGAAGGTGAACACTAATAAACTTGAGGAGGAGGTGACCTGATACACTACTGTGTTGATTATGTAATCTTAAAAGAAGTAATTGCATTGTTCTTCAGCTTCTCTGCTCTCTTGCTTACTCAATATATTTTAGCCATTTTAGTAATCAATTTAGTAACTGATCTCATTATGTCCTAATGAGCTACATTTTGGTCCCCTCTGTAGGAGGGTGGTGAAAGCAACTTGTCCTGTTTCTTTTCCCATCACCCAATGAAAGAATAAGTGCTTGCTTTAGATTTAGTTATGATAGATCTGATTGATAGTAAATTTGAGTGTAATAGTTTGCTCACTGCCCTCATATATATGAAGTGAAAAGCCTATGGATCCCTTCTCAGAATAATGTTTTTCAATATATAAAATGTTTTTTCAATATTCAAAATAAAGTGTGGGTTTACAAAGGAAATCAATTATGGTAAAGTATAGTTATAGAAATATTTTAAAAACAAGTTCACAGATTCCAAGTTAAGAACCCCTGAACTAACTTTTTTTTATTTATAAATATCTGTCTACTTATTCCTAATTGTACCTCAAAAAAGTGTTTTGGCAGAGATAAAGGCTTTTGTACTTTGTTTCTTTCCTTTTTTCATAGATATTAGGGGATGGCAGAAGGGAGAAGAAAAGGAGTTGGTAGGTCAGGGAAGTGGAGACAGAAATGATAAGGAAAGGAAAAATTAACAGAGAGTGGCTGGCCCTGGACAAATCAGAGATTTTCTTTGTTATTTTTAATTAACAAATTGCTATCATTTATGCAAAAGAAGCAGCATAAAAGACAGCATCTAGGACTTGCATAACCAGAAAAGGAGGTGAGTCAGTTATATAGCAAGAGTGAAGGATAATCAGTAGATAGGCTGAATGGCACATGTTGGCAGAGGAATTCCTCCAGGACATTGAGAGAATCCTCTTTGGAGGATTGGCAGAAAAGGGGTGAACAAGACTTGCTGAAGATGAGGAGATGTGAACAAATTATGATTTGTACCAAGGAGTCATCTCCCACGTAGTATGGAAGCTCCATAAGGACAGGGGCTGTCTCTTGTGCTGGTTGTCTTTGTAACCTCACTGCCTACCACGATTCCTGAAACTTAACAGGCATTCAATAATGCTTATCAAATGAACAAATAGAAGGGATTACCCATTCTTATGAGATCATAGATCCATCAAAGTCATATTATGAATAATAATAGCACTCATATCAACCATAACAATAACATGATTCAATCACAAATTCAGACATGGAAATCAAAAAGAGCTTCATAGCTCTTTTTCATATAATTTCATAGTTTTTTCACATAATTTCATAGCTCTTTCACATAATTTGAGCCCAGATAAACAGGACCAAGAGAAGGACCAAGATGAGGAAGTTGTCCAAACAGATCAGCATGGCATGCTTGCCACTTAAAATGGACCCAAGTATATAATAAAGGAAAATGTGGTTTCTAAAGCCCATTTATGATGAGTAGGGAAATAACTGAACACATAATTGGATGATACACCACCTTGGCTGCCATGGATTATATCAACAGGAATAATCATGTTGCTAAGATTATACACCAGTAGTTAGCCCTTAAATGTGGGTTGATGAAGGAATTAACACAGTATTACATCCACACAACTAAAAATATTTTGGAAAATAACTGCTGCAAGATATCCTGGCTTAGAGCCTTAATTACAGACCAACAAATCCCAACCATCAGGCCAGACATTCTGCTATTTGAGGAAACTAATAAAGCAATTGAACTTGCTAACATACATAGCCAGCTCAAATCAGAGAAACCAGGCAAAAGGCCACACAGGGAAAAATGAAACCTAAATGAGAATGTAGCTCTGGCAGAGGAGTTAAAGCAAATGTGAAAACTGAATAATAACTGTCTTACTGTTCTCTCTGCCTCTGCCTTCTCCCACTTCCAATCCATAATCAATGTTGCTGCCAGGTTATTTCCCTAAAACATCACTTTTGTCATGTCACTTACCTGATCAAAAAACTTTGGTAGTTCCCTATTGCCAATAGACTCGTCTGTTTGGCATTCAAAACTCTCCATTGAATAGGCCACTATCTAATTCCTGGCCTTCATTCTTAGTAGCTGACTTCCTACTTTATGGAAAAGATGTAAGTGTCAAACAAGAGCTCCCTTAATTCCCTGCTTCCTTGCTTCCAAATGTCTCTGTATCTTCACACACTTCCCTCCTGTACAGGAAGAAGGTGTAGCCAAGATTAGTCCCACTAGCTATGAAAAGGAATGCTAGATTTGGAGTTAAAATAAGATTTATTGAAGGTTCATGAGGGTTTTTGGCAACTGAATGAAGAGTAGATTGGAGTAGGTAAACACCTGAGGCCAGGGAATAAATTAGGCAGCTATTGCAGTATTTCAGGCAAGAAGTAGGGAATAGGATGGTAGCCATGTGGGTGGAAAGAAGCGGTACGAAGGATATGAAGAGAAAATGACAAAGTTTGGCAATCGAATGAATATGTGTGGTCAGTGAGAGCAAGGAATTCAGAGGGATACTGAGGTTACAAATTTGCATGCCTGAGAAATGCTCTCAACAATAACAGCAAAGTTGGGAAGAGGAGAGGACTTAAGGAGAAAGACAATAAATGAATGAATGCATATTGTTTTGAACAAATTGGGTCTGAGATACTTGTGTCAGGAGTACTGATCTGGGAGTCATTTGTATGGAGCGGATGAGATCACTATGTGAGATAGTACAGAGGGCAAAGAGAAGAGGACCCAGACCAGAGCTTTAGATAATACCCATGATTAGTGATTGGGGCATGCATGAAGAACCAACCAAGGAGATTGACACATAGTCCTACAGAAATGCAGGAGGAGAACGAGGAAAAAGAATAGTGTCAAGAAACCAAGAAAAGGAAGATTAGCAAGGAAGATAAAGTAATTAAAAGTGTCAAATAAAGGTGGTATCATTGTTAGAAATGAAGACGATAGACAGAGAGGGAAGTTTTGGGGAAATGTGAGGAGTTGTTTTCAACCTTTTTGACTTTGGGATGCTACCCATCCAGATAGAGGTATCCCAGTCACTCCTTGGAAAGATAGGGCTAGAGCTCTAAAGAGAGACTGGGAGTAGAACCATAGATTGGTGGGTCATCTCCATAAAGGTAACTGTGAATGCCATAAAAGTGGATGAGATTAAGGCAGAGAGGATTAAGAGATGGGAGAAAAGTTCCAGACATAGAACCTCGGAGGACACTTACTTTTAATGTGAAACAAGGGATCCATCAAAGGAGAAACAGAGGAAATAGTCAAAAAAGGAAGAGAACCATAAGCACACAATATCAAGGAAGATGGTGGTGATAGGACACTGAAACTTTTCTCACAGCTGTAGACTTACTGCTTTTGCTACAATTCTTTCAGCTAATCTTAGGAAAGGTCTTTGAACTAACAATTTGCATTTATATTGCTTTAAGATTTATAAAGCTTATAATGTATGTATACATATATATATATAAAACATATTACAAAACATATTATATCTCTTTTGATCCTCACAATGACCCTGTAAGGTGGGTCATGAAAATATTATTAACTGCATTTTATAGAGGAGGAAACTGAGGCCTAGGGAGGTTAAATGATGGGGATGTTAGGAAGAGCACTAGATCCAGGGATCAGGAGACCCTGGTTTGAATTGTTGTACAGGTAGATTACTATCTCTGAGTCTCAGTTCCTTCATCTATAAAGTGAAGGGGTTTAACTAGATGATCTCAAAGGTCCCTTTCAGCTCTACACCTTGTGATCCTATAGCTTGCTCTGAATTAGAAGGCTACGACAACGTAAAAACAAGCATTTAGTACATTATTTATCAAGCAATGTGCCATGTGGTGGGGGAAGTCCACTGTTGAGGTAAGAATCATTCCTTGTCCTCTTAGACTTCGCAATCTAGAGAGGGGCAGAGCCAGGATTCTGATGCCTTCCTTTTGACTCCTACTCTGGTGGTCTTTCTAGTACACCACACTGCCTTAGGTTGCCTTCCCTGTGCCTGACTGACTCTCTTACTTTTTATGGTTTTAGCACAATTCTAACTTTTACAGGAAGAACCAGACAGTAGAAAAAATCACTGGAGTTAGTCAAAGGACCTAAGTTTAAATCCCAACTCTGTGATTTACCGCATGCCTTAGGTTCTCTGGGCCTCAGTTTCCTCATCTGTAAAACAGAGGGGTTGGAACACATAACTTTGAGGGTCCCTTCCAGCTCTGAATCTATGATACTATTGTCTAAGGTTAATATTTGCCAGTAGAATTTCCTCTTTAATCTCCTTTCTACTATTAAAAGGTCTGAGAATAACAAATGTGGATCTGAAAGGGACCTTAGAAGTCATCTTATTTCATCTTTTACAGATGAAGAAAGTGATATCCAGAGAAGTTAAGTGATTTTCCTAGGATCACATGGCTAGTGTCTGAGGCAGGACCCAAACACAAGTCTTCCTGCCTCCAAGCCCAGCACTCTATCCAATACACCATGCTCCTTTCTAGTATATTTCCCTCTACTTGCATATCTCTCTTTCACTAACTCTATTTTTGAAGATATAATTTTTGAATTATTAATTTCTATACAATGGTCAAATTTACTCATTAAATACTTCGTGCTATAAAGCACTTACAACTTTTTTTATAACTGGTACCTATAACCCTGACTTCTTTCTATTAAAAGGATTTTTTTTTTTTGGAGTTACTAAATGCCACCTAAATCAGAATTTAACTATTAAACATGCCACAGTTGTGAACCAAATATAACAAACAGCAAAAATATTCCTTCTTTCTATGTCATGGTCTGGATTTAGAGAGAAAAAAGTGGGGAGATGAAGGAGGAGATGGAGAAAAGGTATGAGAGGCAGATAAAGACAGACATACAAAGAAAGAAAAAGAAAGAGCCTGCAAAAGAAATGTAGATCCACCAACATTTTATGGGAAGAACACTGGATTTGGAGTTAGAGAACTTTGGTTCTGCTCCTCCCTCTGAAGTTTACTACCTGAATGACCTGGGTCAAGTCACTTTCCCAATCTGAGACTTGGTTTTCTCGCCTGTAAAATAAGAGGGTTGGATTAGATCTCAAAGACCCTTCTAGCTCTAAATCCTATGAGCATCCATGCACCTGGTAACACAGAAAGAAACGGACCCAAACACAGAACCAGACACAGGAAAAGAGATATGGGCCAGAGGAGAGAAAGAACAATTCACAAAGAGATCAAAATGCCCATGCACACACAAACACAGAAACCACTAGACACACAGAGACAAGACAGACTTGTGTGCACTTTGACGGAGCTGGATTCTTACAGCTTTGAACATATTACAACCTTGTGAATTTTCGCAACTTGAGACATAAATGGGAATGCAAGACTGTAACTAGGGCAAATCCATGAGGGCTCCCTGGGACTACAAACTCTTGGTATCTGCTGGTCAGGATGAACAAAGTACATCTAAGTGGTAAAGGTTCCCCAGCCATGAGGAAGAACGGTTTTATCATGTCAATTTTATAGAGAGAGAAGCCTGGCACATTAAAGTTAAATGAGATTTAGACATTGTGGGGTTTGGTTTGAATCACAAAGAATCAAACATATTCTGATTGCTTGACAAATTGGATGACTCTGTGTCCTGTATATGCTAACAAGCATCTGTTCACACTGTTTCCTCTGCCTGGCATGCTCTCTGCCCCACCTCTGCCTGTAGAAGGTCTACCTATCTTTAAAAAAATATTAATTAATTATTTTTAAATTTTTATTTATTTATTTTAATTTATGGAATAAAACAAGCCTTTCTGTAACATAGTACAATGAAAAAGATGATTGCACATGAAATTGCAAATCTATCTACAACTTGCCATTCCTTGCAAATGTACAACAAAATTATCATACAAATTTCTTTTTTTCTCCTTTTTTTCTTTCCCTCTCTCCCCCCACCCCACTCTAGAGATGGCTACCATTAGATACAAATTATCTACCTATATTTTGGGACTCAGTTTGAATATGGCTTCCTTCAAGAAGCTGCCACTGATTCCTTCAGTTGGATGAATCCTCCAACTACAAGTTCAAAGATGTGGCTTTGAGTCCCAGGTCTGCCCCTAGGTACCTGTGCGACTTTAGACAAATCATCTCATCTCTCTGGTCTTCAGTTTCCTTGTCTCTTCACAAAAGGAAATCATTCTTATAAAGAAGAAAAGAGGAAGTTATCTTAAGATATTGACA
>JAQQSV010008004.1:0-13878 GCA_028646515.1 Pseudochirops corinnae
TTGGTTTTTTTTTTTTTTAGTTCTGTGGAACTCTGCTTCCAGAGGGAACAGCTCTGTCCCAAATTGCTGGGGTTTTCCCAGCTGCTGGGGCTTTTAGGAGGCTGCTGGGTCCCTCCCCTGCTCTGGCTCACTGAAAAAAAAAAAACTCACGACCACCACCCAAGACCGCGATCCGGATCCAGGCTGCTCAATGTGAGAGCACTTGGCCTCTGACCAATCACTTGGCCCCCCTGGTGTCTGCAGGCCGGGAACTCTGATGTGGCAATGTGCAGGTAGGTGCAGAACCTCCACTTCCCGCTTCTTTGCCCTGGAGGTGGCTTGGCCGGACCCACTTTTCTTCCCTGGTTTTTCACCAAGTTCCACTAACCTGAGTCCTTTTTTCTTATGGCTTGATAATTCTGGATGCTGCCATAGCTGTAGGAGATCTGCTCTCCTGAAGCTCCAGCCATGGCAGGGCTTGGCTCGTCCAGCCACCCCTGGAGCAAAAGCTGCCATTTCAGGCTGGGCTGGTTTCTGCTTTCAGAGTTGAAATGGTCACTTTGAGCTGAGCTGCCTTCAGCAGGAAATATATTTGTGCGTATTTTAGGGCCCTAGAATTTGTCACATTTTTTGGGTATTTGATGTGGCTGTATCAGAGTTGTGATTTCTTGCTGCTCCTATGCCACCATCTTGGCTCTACCCCCCTCTCCCCCCCGTATGCATCTTAATGTAAAGAGAACAGCAAAGAAACTTTTAAAAATAAAATAAAACAAAAACAAAACAAAAACTGCTGACTGCTGATACGAAGTGAGGTGGGGCATATATTTGCTTGGTTAATAGATTACAATAACTGAAGTCTGAGGAAGCGTAACTGATGACATTTACTTTTTAATTCAACACTTGCATCAAAAGTCTAGGTGAACTTGATCATCCATATCAGACCATAAAACACACATACAAAAATCTTCAGGTGATTTTTAAAATCTTTCTAGTTGGCCTTCTCCTCATTGAAGAAATTATGACTTCTGAAAAATATATCCATATACAGAGATGCGAAAATATTCCAGAAGTATAGAAAATCTCATTTGAACATGGGCTATCAAAACATGACCTTGTGTAATACCATATAGCACAGAAAGAATTTTACAAAGGAAAAAAAATATAAATTCTAATAGGAAATTGTGAAAAGCAAAGATACAAGTTACTGACAATCATAAAAAAATGTTTCAAAAATTTGTAGTTAGAGAAATTCAAATTAAATCAAGTCTGAAGTTTTAACTCATAATATTCAGGTTGGTAAAGATGACAAAAACATACAACTGCAAGTGTCAGCAGTTTTACGGGATGGCAGGAATACAAATATACTGTTGGAGGAATCTGAGGATTAATATAGTCACTCAGGAGAATAACTTAAATTTTTTCCAAAAGCATACCAATCTGTCCTTATACTTTAATCCAGAAATATTGCTGCTAGTATTATTCACCCAAGAGATAAAAGGTGCAACTATGTTTTAAAAGAACTTTTTCATAACAGCCACAACACTGAAAATTAAAGAAGTATCCTTTAGTGGGGGAATAGTTAAACAAATTATTTTATGTGAATAAAATTCAGTATTGTTGGATCATAGGAGAAGATGAAATGAACAGTTTCAAAGGAATCTTTAATGTCATATATGAAATTATATTCAGTTGAACTGATGAAATGAAGCAGCACAACTTATACAAAAAATTTTAAAGACATTATAACTTTGTTCAGATGATGCTAGTGAACTTAATATACTATCTCCTCCCATAAAAATGATGTAATTAAAATATAAAATGAGACATACTTTTTTAGAAATGCTCAATTTAAGAATTCATTTTGCCAATCTATGCACCTTTGCTTGCTTTCATTTTGTTAAATCAGCTAGGAGGAGAAGGGGAAGGAAAGTAAAAAATATATACTAAATGGAAAATAAAATGCAAAAAAAAAGTAGCTAACTCATGCCTGGACTATGATCAAGGCTAGATTTGAAAAACAATGATTATTCTCCAGAGATATAATTAATATCTAATGTGATATACTTTCATAATAAGGAATGAGGAATATTTGTCAATATCTTGTTAACTCATTCTCTAAACATGTTCAATGTATGATTTAACCAAAAGACTATATTGCATAGTAACCTTTTAAATATGTAACCATTTAAAGTTAATTATATAAGTAAAAAAATATTATCATTTTATTTGGTTTCAGATAATTTGAAGAACAGCAGAAGATATCCTTGAAAGATAATGTAATAGGAAGACAAGAAAGGTTGACAGGTAGAAAGACAGAATACTCCACTAGTACTCTGGAAATGTCTGGGATAATGAAAGAATATCCCAATATTGTTGAGGAGAGCGTTAAGAAATAAACTTATGGGAGAAGATGACCAAAATTTGCTCAGGATTGCCAGGAATGGAGCAATTGTAATGTGCGTCTTTGGAGAGAAATTTTAAGTCCGTGTGGTACTAGAACTATTTGAAGTTTTAGAGAGGTGTGTGTGTGTGTGTGTGTGTGTGTGTGTGTGTGTGTGTGTGTGTGTGTGTGTAAAATCTCTGTAAGGGAGGGAAGGTCAAGCAAGTTTCAGGATTTCAGTGGTAGAGGTGTATCCCAGTAAGGAGACTCCTTCCAAGAGCGTGGATCATTGTATTCTCTACCACTAACAATAATAATGATTTGACTGAGGCATTGAGAAATTATGTGGCTTGCCTAAGATCATACAACTAATGTGTTAGAAGTGGGACTGAAGACAGAGAGTCCAAAAGCAAATTGTAAAGCCAGATTTTGTGTGTTTTCTCTCTCTCTCTGTCTCTGTCTCTGTCTCTGTCTCTGTCTCTCTCTCTCTCTCTCTCTCTCTCTGTCTCTCTGTGTCTCTCTGTCTCTTTCTCTCTCTCCTTTTGTATTTGCCTCTGATTTTTGTTTCTGTCCTTCTGTCTCTCCAGACAAACATATATAATATATAGCTATATGTATATATGTATACATACAGCTATATGTATATGTGCATTATACACATATGCATATATGTATTTGACATATAGAAACACATATATAAACTCATGTGTGTATGTGTGTGTGTGTGTGTGTGTGTAATATATGCTTTGTGGTTATTTTAATGTCATTTACAATGCTTTACAATTCCTATATTAGGACTAAACTGAATTAGAATAGTCAGTGGTCTGGCTTAATTCCTTCTAAAATGCACTGCACCCTGGTTCCCTACATCTAATAATTGAAACACTATCTCAATTGGCATATTTCAGCTTCTAGAAAGTTATGCAAATTAAGCAGAATGTGCTGTTTCATTAATTTATAGTCTAAGTAGAGAACTTTCCCCCCAATTAATCCATTACACAGCTCATAGGATGACTGGAATGGTATATAACAATGCTCTAGATTGATTAGGAAGATAAATCTTTCCAGTTTATACACATTCTATGTACTGACAGAAATTCTAAAATGTTAAAAAGGTTAAATGAGAAATTTCCACCATTTTGTCTAGATTCTATAAGAATCTGTTACACAACAAGGTCTCTGAAATAATTCAATATTTTTTATTCTTTCTTATTGCTAACCAAAACTTTTTTGTTATGGTAGTTGAAATATGAAAACAACTTCAAATGAAAAAAAAATTGACTGTGTGCGTGTGTGTGTGTGTGTGTGTGTGCATGTGTGTGTGTTTTAGGTGTTCTATGCAGTGTTAATAAATGAAGTGAACTGTGAGAAAATGACAGGAAAGGAAATTTCCCATTTTTCATGAGGAGATCACACAGTGGAAATATAATATTAAACTTAGTAGTAATAGCATACTCAAGATTCAGATTTATATTAGCACAAAGTTTATACATGAAAAGTTCAAAAATAAGGAATTGGTGGAGAAGGTGGCATAGAAGACCCAGAGGAAAATATTGTCATTAAGTATCGGATACGTTGTCCTAGACCACCTAATATTTTTGACTTTCAATCTCTCCTAAAGCAGACATTCTACCTTCATATTGCCATTGTCCTTACATTTCAAAAGTCATGATGTCATATTAAAGCTGAAACTGACATTAGATTCTACATGATCTAACCTATATATCAGGAAAATGAGACCTCCTGATATTAATCAGAATGTTTAAGCTATCAGAGGTTATCAAGTGGCAGAGCTAGAATTTAAACCCAGAGTCTCTTATTCCAAATGCAGCATACTTTGCACTGCAGTATTTTATCTCCCCTTTGATCTTTTTTTATTCTATGGTTCTCAAGGTAAAAAATAAAATGATTCACCTAAAATAGATTTCAGGGTCATTTATACAGAATTGCTTTAGTCAAACTTTCTTGGGAGAACTTTCGTCTTCTCTGAGTGTTAACTCTGACAAGGAATTCAACTGCAGAATAAGCTGATTCCTTAATAGAGGTGGAAGAGATGGGACTTGATCCAATTTGGGAAACAGTGAACTCAAATGGATCATTGCAACCAAAGCCCATCCTTTCAACATCAAGTTTCCTGTGATAAGTCTAGATCTTGAATTTTAGAAGAACACAATTTCAGAAATATAAAAATGCGAAACCAAAAAGAAAAAGTAAGATTTATAGAGAGGCAAAGGAATAGCTAGAGAAATAGCTTTGGAGCCAAGGAGACCCAGACTCAAATCTCATCTCTGAAATATACTGGTGGCATGTAGCAACAACCCAATAGTCACAGCAATGACAGTGACTGTGAATATACCGGCATAGTTTTCAATTGCAAAATATAACAGATTCTTCATATAGAAGAAGCAAAACATTAATTCAGACATCAGAAAACCAAATCTCAACACCAGAAAGTCAAATTCATTATAGTAACAAAGAAGTTAATATACCATAGCACAGCAGGGAGCCACACTAATCTTTAGCCTCCCCACAAACACTCACAAGCCTAGTTGTCACAGAAGGAAACAAACAAACACTCACAAGCCTAGCTATTTCCTTGGGTACATCCTTTCCTCCCTCCAGTTCTAACTGCTCTGGCTCCCAGCTTCCTGTGGGCTCTCCTCCACCCTTAAGCAAGCTCTTCCCACTACAAGCTCCAAGTGATTACATTTGGCCTATTAGACGGTAGGGGAGATCTTTAAATTCCTTTAGGTCTAGTAAGGGGCAGGGAGGATCTTCAAATCACCATTACCATTATACTACATGACCCTGGTCAAGTCACTCTTAGTGCTCTAGAAAACTCTAGCAGACTATAATTATAGAGGTGTTAGAAGTAACTTTTTAAAATGATAAGATGCAGAAGAGGGAGTTGATGTACATTGGTAGAGGTAACTTCATTATTCAGAATTAAGCTATAACAATGAAATCACAGGTCTACCTAATATCCCTATAGTGAAGTTAAGTAGCACTAGGTCCATTTGACTATAAATAATAATCCCAATAAGTACTCATGTTATTCAAATTTGCATTACATATTCTCATTGAGTTGGAACCAATTATATTTTTAATATAATTTTAACTTTGAATAGTGTTATTTGAAATACATATGGATACTTCACAGGATTTATTAATCACACTTACTGTGACCTACCTCTATTACTAATAATGATGTTTGATGAAGGGGCATCAGACAATATATTAGTTATCAAGGGTGTATATGATTGAAGAATGAATTGGATTGTTCATGTAACAAGATTGAAACAACAAATGGTAAATCATAGTGATGTCTTGGTATCCCTGATATATCAAGAGACTAAAAGAAAGGTGTCAACTTCTTTGTGTGTATCATGCATGGAACAATTATGAGACAATACAACCAATAAGCAAGTAAGCATATATTTAGTCTGTATCATGGAGGGTATGAAGGCAAAAGTGGAAAAAAAAGAGTTTTTCATGAAACTCACGTTCCACTGACAGGCAAGAATCATGCAGAATAAGAAGATATGGAGTAGTTGTGATCTTTTAGTAAAGTGAATACATATGCCAGTGGAATAATTGTCATTTCAAAATATCAACATGTTTAGTGAAAACCATAGCAAACCTAAATGTATTTTAGGTAGGAGTATCTTTGGGCCAGAGTTTTAAAAGCATTATTATTTCCTCAATTTTCTACTTTAATCTGGCATAATATGATTGGCAAACTGTTAGGGTATAGAAAATCATGAATTAAGAAATAGATTCAATTAAAAAGTTCCTCAATCATAGGACCACTAGATCTAATAGAGCATCAGAAAGCTGACCTCAGAGTCAAGAAGGCTTGGGTTAAAATTCCATGTCTGACACAAGATGGCTATGTGAAGTTGGGTAAGATCATTTAATCTCTCAGTACTCTAGGCAACTCTCTAAACTGATAAACTGCAAATAAAGTGCCTACTTAATTGGTAGAATGGATTTTCTTAATGTGGAACTCCCTGTACCAAAGAAGTCCCAGGTCTACTCTGCTCCTTTGTTAAAAGCTAGTGCTAATCTATGTATTTGATCTATTTGATGTTCTGTCTTATATACAAGATAAGGATACTTTCTCTTCTCCAGGGTATGTGCAAAGAAACAAGGGTTTCTTGCAAGCAAATTATGAATATAGTCAGAAATGTTCATATTGAAAGGCAAAACCAAGGTAAAATCTCTGAAATCCTTCTTCATTTTATAGCAAATCCAGGCAATCAAACACATATATAGCAAACATATTTGTTCTATATGTAAATTAACTTCTAATTCAGTTATTTTTAAATTCAGTGAGGTTAACAGAATCATATTAAATGTGTTACTGTAGAAGGCAAGTGTGATGTCTTTTTATGGTGGTGTAGTTAACATTAAGATGAGCATCTAACAGGATATGGCTTAAATGACTATTGCTTCAGATCTTAGGTAACTCAATATGTCTTTCTGGTCCTCAGTTTCTTCATCTGTGAAATGAAATGGCTGAACTACATTGGCTGATGAATCTTCTTCCATATCTATAACTGTTCTCCCCTCATTCTATGGTCTCATTAAATGGTACAACGGAACACTTCCCTCATAGGGGTCATCTGAAAGATTTTGATGCAATGTGGTTTGAATCCTATTCTCCAAAACATAATAACACCTGTAATGGTAATGGAATTTAAAGATCCCCCCTGTATTGGCTTGGTTTTCGGGTTGAGTGTTGAAACCCAGAGCTTGTGAATCCCACTTGTGGGATGGACTTGTTGATGTAAAGAGAGAGGGCTGAACTGGGAGGAGCTGATGCCATGGATTTAGAGAGAAGGATTAGCAGAAAGAATGCTCAATCAGAGGAGGCCAAAGGAATTTTTGGGGAGCAGCATCATGGAGACAGAGAGAGAGAGGAGAATTGCTAGGGCCCAGTTGCTGAGAGAGAAAGACTGCTGAGGGCCAGTTGGAGATGCCAAAGACTTTTGAGAACTGCCAGCTGGAGCTGCTGAGGACTGAGGGGGAATTACTATGATGCCGATATTTTGTCTTTCTGTTTTGATGTTGTTTTGCCAGATTCATCTGCTGATGAAGGACAGTGCTGTTGTTGTAGAGGTCCTGGAACCCTGCTGTTGGTTCAGAAGCCCTCAAGAATTATTTTCTTGTTATATGTGTATATAAATCCTGGAAGAGGGTCTTCCTGATATTTTCAGGGGTTCTAGGACAGTTCTTCAAGCAGAGAGTGCATTGATAAGGACACTGGCAAAGTACCTATAGGCTTTGTTAAGCTTTAGCTCCCCAGGAATAGAGATTGCTGAGAACTTGTCTCATGTCAAGATGAAGACAAGACCTCTCCTTGGGTAATAAATGCTGTGATGATATCTTAACCTTGTTATAGTTTAAGGGTGGATGGTCTTTTGTGCCCTCCACTGCCCCTTTTGGGGGGCTTGGCATTAATGGATGGTATTCAGTTGTGATCAAGGGGTGAGAAACTTTTGACTTTTTGTGCTCTGGGACTTACCAAATAAATGTACTTTCTTCATGATTGGAAACCAATTTCCATTTGAGAAGAGAGACTTTGTTGACTGACTATATGAATATACTGCCCAGGGGTGGGATACTTGGACCTTGGTACTTTGTAATTGAATTGAGGACTTACTAAATTTTTGAGTTATGCTGTATTTTGATTTTCTGTGAATATTTTGCCTTAATTTGTCACTGAATAAAATAGAGTTACTATGCTGGTATTCTGAACCTTGGAAGTTGCCTTTGCTTGGTGTTACAAGGGCTTTCTGTAAGGACATGTTATAATAAAGTTTTCCTATGAGAATAAAACCTCACTTTTATGTAACTTCTTGCAATGTACAGTACAGTGGTTCCCTTACAAAAAAATCTAAGGAAGACTAGGTTATCAGTATAGTCATTTTGGACATTAGGAAAAAAGTTCTTTGAGATCAAGAAGGCTTGTCATGACAAAGGGTCTCCCAGGGCCATTACTATTCATAAATGATAGAACCAAAATTAAAACCTAGGTCATTTCATTCCAAGAACAAATCATAGTCTCAAATTAGACTGTATTCCCTACTTTAAATTAAACAAAAAAAATCACTATATATGTCTTAATCTTTTTTCTCCATTCAATAAAGATTTGTCTTTTCTTTCCCCTTGAATGTTGAATTTGACCAGTGATTTTATCAGCCATGAGAGGGGAATTCTTGGGGTGAAAGGAGACTCTCTTTATCAAAAACATGTCATCTATTATTTATAGCTTTAAGGCTGTAATAACTGTTAATGTGAAGTGGTTAAATGACTCATATAATGTTACTAAAGTACCAAGTATAAGAAGCAGCATCCCTGATGCAAAAGCTAGCTCTGAATTAAGTCCTTATTATTTCTCACCCAGAAAATTTTGATACTTTGTCCTATAATGTCCTATTGAGTTATATAAAGAAACTGAGGTGACTACTTTAGGGCTCCTCAAAAATGTGTATCAGAATGATCCTCTTGCTCCACCATAAAATATTAGACTAAAAGGCTATTTAGTGTAATTCTCTCATTTTATAGGGAAAGAGACTTGGGCCTAGAGAGGGTAGGACTTGTCCAAGGTAACTCAGGAAGTTAATAGTAGATAATAGGATCTGAACTTACATGCTTTGACCCTAAATACAGATCTTTCTCTACTACTCAAAGGTAGGCAGCCGGAGACAACCCCACAGAAACTCACTAATCCTCTGCTTGGTCAGGCAAACAAGTTTACATGTTGAGGATCATAAAGGAGGGATGAGTTTCTCTCTTCCCTTCTCTGAAAATGAAGCATGGGGAGAAGAATGAAATCAATCATTTCCTGAATCTGCCAACTAACAGTTAAGTTTTTTGTTTTTTTTTTTAATCTACCATCTTTTGTCTGTGTTAAAATATTGAAAAAAAATATTTGAAACTCTAATATTGTACTGAGCAGAGGATTACAGTTAAGAATAAAAGTTCTGTCACTACTTTGTTTTATAGTTTTGAAAGTTAGATGATGCTAATCAGTCAAGGAATGTAATGTTAGCAGACTTTTAATAAGACTGGATAAAAACAAATCAGATTGAAAATAATATAATTTATGATGTCTTTTTACCAATAATAGTTAACACGAACTGTGACCAGGATTTTGTTCTTTAATCCTTGACTTGTTAAAAGACTTTTTCATTTATTTTTTTCTCCCCTACTTTGAACTCTTACTTTTTAGGGAGATTTCTTCATCTCCATCTGGAGGAAACCAAAGACACAAGACACCTGCAGGCAGAGGCTGAAAAGTATCTCTTTAATTGGAAATGATTATTATGTGCAATTTAGGACAAGAAAGAATAATGTAATCTTCAAATGTACAATATTTTGGATAAGGCAATTTACATCAGAAGAGTCTGAAAATTACAGAAACTAAGGACATTCAGGAAACAGTCAATCATATAGCATGAAATGATTGCAGGATGGACTAAGGCACACCGTGCTGAGAGCTAAAGATAAAAAGGAGACATAAAACATTTTAGAAAAGACACAGCAGCAAAGTCAGCAATAGAACATGAATATTTCCAGAATTAATGAAGTCTGACTATTTTAGCAGGGACACCTCAGGTACCAGGTATTCATCTCTGTATGTGTTGTTGTCTCTTTGTCTCCACAGCTGCCTACATAGAGTGACTTGAGGAAAGCTCAATGTCACCATCTATATATATATATATATGTATATATATATATATATTTATATATATATATAAATGTCTACTACATTATCTTCAATTTCCAACATTAGTCATAGTATAACTAAGTTTGAAAGAGAAGCACTACCTAGAAAAAAATAAAGCTTCCACATCTCTCCTTTTTTTTTTCTACCTATCATAATGCAAGCCCTATTACCTCTCACTGGGATGTTTGCAATAGAGTCCTAATTGACTTCCATAACTCATCTCTTGACTTAAACATCTTCCAATCACCTACCAAAATAAGAATCCCAAAGCACATGTCTGACCTTGTCACTCCCTTATCTAATAACATCCATTCACTCCTTCTTATGTCTGGATGGTGCTTCACCTTCTATTATCTTCACCCTTTCACTCTGACCATGTCTCCATTTATCACATCCTGCTTGGTACCACCTTCAATTTTATACTTGAGACCTGGACCTCCTCAAAATTTGGGTGTCAGGCCCTTAAGAAACTATTCATTTATATGTGCAGGGCCTGCCCTAAGGCCCAACATGATTGAATAACAATTGAACATATATACACTAAACCTAATTAGCTCACTATATCTACTGGATGGGCCCTAGATACTAGATCATGCCTCATCTTCATATTCTATCTAGTCAGCTGAAGAGCTTGTATCATCACCTGTCACCTAGTGTTGAATCTGAAGAAAACCCTTTCCCTGGTCAGCATTACCATATATGTATGTGTACGTCTTTGTGTATGTGTATGTGTATATATACATGTATGTATATATGTATGTATATTCATATGCACATACACATATACACATGATATACACATGTATATGCACAAATACATGTGTGTGAGTGTAGATATATATATATATAGTTTGTACATATGTATGTATTTAAGTATGTATGCATATATAAAAACTATATACACAGGTAGGTAATATATGTATATGTGTGTATATTATTGTATGTATGTATATGCATACACATATATACACACATTTTCTTTTTGTTGCTCTCTCTTTGTCTCTGTCTTTATGTCTTTATCTCTTTAGTATTTGGCACAGTTCTAGTAAGTACATAGTAAAATCTTAATAAATGGTATTTCCTTTTTTTCATTAATTAATTCATAGAAATCTTTTTTGCACTTTTAAAGTCTTTTGTAGCTTGTCTATCTGTCTTTCTATAATTGTTAAATTTAACTCCCTTTCATGTATTTTCTAGTCTAGCAGGATTGATCATCTTGCTATTCCCTATCAATGTCATTGTTTCTCTATTAATTTCTCTCTCCCTTTACAGAGTCCATTCTCTAATCCTCAAATGCATGCCTTCCTCACTTAAATTCCTTCAAAATTTAGTTCAAAAGTTTTATGTTACATGAAGCTATATATGATTGTCCTATCAATATATCTCTGCTGAAATGGCCTTACATTATATATTATTTTATTATATATTGTTATATAAAATATTCTACATTTTAAGATATGTTTTATATGTACTAATATATGTACATATTGTCTCTTCAGAGAAGCTATAATATCCTTGAGAACAGAAACTGTTTAACTTTTGTATATTTGTATTTCCAGTGCCTAGCACAATGCCTGAATACACAACAGGTTTTGAATCAATGTTTGATATCTGAAAATTCCAAGAAGTAAAGCATAGTAGGGTTCCCTTTGTTGCCAGGGTAAATAAAACAACACTTGCTTACAGGGGAGGGGGAGGGGTGAAGGGAGTCTTGGGAAGGAAATGATTTCCACTGAAAGGCAAATCACAAAAGAAAGATGGAATATTAAAAAATAATTTCCTACTTCATGATTTTTATTAGATTTGTCTGTATTTGGGCAACTAGGAAACTCTATAGTCAAGGAAATGTCTAATTAGAAATTAGGATAAAAGAAAAAAATGTAGTCAACAGGAGAGATGGTAGAAATAGTGACAATGTTTCTTACTGGTTGAGTAGCTCCCCTTTAAAGCTATATAGACATCAGAGGGAAGGTGAAGTAAAAGATATATGCAAGAAAAACAACAAAAAATGTTATAAAAAATAACTGCTAACAGAGAATTGCTTGACCTTAAATTATTTAAGGTTATCATAAATGATGTGGCATGTATAAGATAATTATAATATTAAATTATAATAATAATTTGAAGTTGTCAGAGATATCTAACATTGGATTACGAAGTCAGAAATTTTTTTAATCATCTAAATAGGATAAAATATTGAACTTAATGTAACAAGAACAAATTTTATAAGTAAAAATGTTAATTGTGCCCAATGGACAATAATAAGGGTAATGCAGAACTTCAGGTTCAAGTAATGAGATAATTGGATAAAGCAATGGTGGCTGTTTCTACTAGAAAAGAGATGATTTGACGAATATATGATAGACAATATTTGGAAGCTTGTATTTTGGATCATAACTTTTTGGGGGGGGCATTGGTTCTATAGGGGAAATGGATAGTTTTGCAAAGAATCAAATTTATGTTTGATATAAAGGAAAAAGAAATTAGGTGTAGTCAAATGGCAGAGTGAAATCAGGAGTTACCTGAGTACTTCCAAAAATTCTTTCCGATACCTCTAAAATGTGAATATGAACAAAGTTAGAGTGACAGAATACACTAGGAGACAGTGTGGCAAACTTCCAGTCCAGTACAACATGGAAAGTTCATGGGAAGGATTTGTCGTGCCAGATAGGAGGGAGCTCAGAGCACAAAGTATATAGGCTATACCAGCCCAGACCTGACCATTGTGGAACAGGAACAGGCTCTGGTGAGCTGAATCACCTATGGTGAGAGTGATCCCCAAACCTCTTAGTACATGACAGGGCCTGTTGAAGCTGGGTGAGAGACAAGTGCAGGGCCTGCAGCAGCAGCAGCTACTCCTGGAGCTATCAGTCCAAAGACTAGATGTTTAAAAGTCACCTACTTGAATTTTCCGGAGCCAAGATGACAGAACAAACTGTAAATGCTCTCGTCCTCCCCCACCCTTGTTGACCTTGAAAAACCCAGAGAATATTGCCCCAAGGAATAGTGGAACCAGTGGAAAGAGTACAGCAGTCTTTTAGTTTGGAGGCTAAGGAGATCCATAGGAAGGGTCCCTCTTTCTGTGGCTAAAGGGGACCACTGAAGGATGGGAGGCATCCCAGCAAACCCCACCTCAGTGGACCAGTGGAGATACTGACCCCAGAGGGGTGGAGCCAGCAAAAGCCAACACTAGGAGTTAATATGCCTTCTTACAGATGGGGACATTAGCACAGACACCATCCACTAGCATGCACTCAGCATCAGGTGAGGTACAGCATTATATAGCTTCTAACTAACAGAACCAGAGGCCACAGCACACAAAGCCAGTAACCAGGCCCCTAGCTCCCAGGACAAGAAGCATGGTTCGGAGCCTGCTATGCCCCAGAAGCAGTAATCCACTTTAAAAGCCTGGAAATAGGTCATCACAATGAACAAAAAGCAAATTGGAAGAGCAAAGAATCCTACTATGGAGATCGGGAAGAAGAAAACACTCATTCAGAATAAGATAGCATTGATACTATGCCTATACCTAAAACCTCAAAAAGGGAATATGAATTAACTCTCAAGCCCAAAAAGCATTCTTGGAAGAGTTCAAGAAAGATTTTAAAAGCCAAATTAGAGAGGAAGAATATAAATTTACCAATTATTTTAAAAATACAATTGACAAAATTGACAAAAAAATCACTGAAGAGAACAACTCCTTAAAGTGAACAATTTGCTAAATGGAAAAGAAGGTACAAAAACTAACTGAAGACAATTTGTTAAAAAAATTAGAATTGGACAA
>JAQQSV010008005.1:0-13878 GCA_028646515.1 Pseudochirops corinnae
AGGGGAAAGATGGGGAGAAAATACATAACTCAAAATCTTGTAGAAATGAGTGATGCAAACTAAAATAAAATAAAAATAAAAATAAATAAGTGCTTATCACAGAACTTGGCACATACTTGGGACTATACCTATACCTGTACATATACATATATAACACATACATATATATATGCATATATACACACGTATATGTATGTATATTTTTGTATGCTTATTCCCTTCCCCTCTCCCCATTTCCTTTCTCTTCTCTTTGTTCTTTGTGACACTTGCTTCCATCCATCAGCCTCTTGACCCTAGTTTCAGTTTTCTCATTTTTTCTCAGAATTTCTCTTCCATCTGGTTTTAGAAACTCTGATTCATGCTATTAGTTAAGTCATCTTCCCCTTTTTAATTGTGTGGTCCAGCAAAAGAAAGCTAATGAACTATATTTTTTCCCTTACTCTGTGTGTGTGTGTGTGTGTGTATGTGTATAAAATGTATATATGTTTCTGTAGACACAAGATGTCAACTGTCATCTCACCAAAGTATTTTCTATTAAAATCCTGCACCAATGTCTTTTCCTGATAGGAAATCACCCTGGATTCTCAAAGACTGCCAGGGGAATAGGTACTGCCAAACAACAAAGGCTTTCAGTAAGGTTATTGGGTAATAGAGCCAACTTAGTTACCTTTGACCCTAGGTGATGACTGTTTGGCCCATAGCAAGTTAAGAAACCATCTCCTACAGGGTAGAGTGGTTGCAGTTTATGTTTGTAGGTGGACTATCTAGGCTACTCATGTCCATGTCTAGAGCCATTTAGTGTTAGGTAGGCAGAAAACATATTAAGGAGCAATGTAACAGAACAACTCCTAGAAGCAAAGTCACAAGAACCGAGTTCCCGTCCCAGCTCTTAGCTGTGTGATCTTGGACAAGTCACATCTATTTTCTCAATTGTAAAATGTGGATATTAAGTAATGTGTGTGTGACTACCTCCTAGTGTGTAAAGTTCTTTGTAAACTATAAAATTGTATCTAGATGGAGTTATTAATACCAAGCATAAAGGGCTAATGTTTCATGTTAGATATTTTCAAGCTCATCTTTTAACTTTTCATATAACAAATTACACATGTGAGCCACAAAATGATAGGAGAGATTTTGAGGTAGACGTAAGCGGACATTTTAGCTAAGATTGACCTTTTTAATCTTTTATTGGAACTGGTTTTTTTTGCCTCTTGGCAGAAGTAAAATAATGTTTTTTAAAAAGGGGAAAAACAAATATAAGATCTATTACAGGAGACTTAAAAAAAGCATAAGTTTAAAAGTTTAAGTTTAAAAAAAAGACCTGCATCCTAATCTATATTTGGCCACTGGGCCCAGGTGGCTCTGGAGGAGGGAGTGAGGCTGGTGACTTTGCACAGCCCTCCCTCACATAAATCCAATTCAATTGCAAGTCATGGTGTCATTTTCTTGATGTCATGGTCCTCTTCCAGAACTGAGGACAAGCAAGGAAGGAAGGAATGTCCCCACATTATCAAACATTTAAGTACCTTGTTTTAAACTTGTATTTATTCTTGCTGTATTCTGCACATTCTCATTTATGTACTTGCTTTTTCACCATTAAAATAGAAATTCCTTAAGAATGAAAAAATAAAAAGACCCTGGTAATAATGAACAAATGATAGTTGTATAAAATGTATATGAAGAAAAAAAATTTTTTAACCTATTTCATGTTATATACTTGTATATTATTATTATTATTATTACTACTACTACTACTACTACTACCACCACTACTGTAGGCCATAGGTACCAAACAGTGACTGGTTTGTTTCAGGCTCCCGTTGCATTGGCTCATGGTTGGTTGATATCCAAAATCTTCTTTCTTAGCTTTGGAGGCTTTAATGGTCAGTTTATGCAGAAGATGGTCAGATGCCGGAATAAAGCTCTCACTTATGCTACTTAGAAATCTAAAAGAATAAAAAGACATTAATAATGAAAGACTGTAAATGTTTGTAATGTTGAAACACAACAATGAAACTTTTGGGGGGGAATGCTGCTCTTCCTCCTCAACTCTGCTGACTTCCTGGACTTCCTTTAAATACCAAGGAAAATTCCATCTTTTACAGGAAGCTTTCCCAGCCCTTCTTAATACTAGTGCCTCCTCTCTATGATTTCCTATTAAGCCTGTTTATAACTTACTTTGAATACATTTGTTTACATTTATTTCCTCAATTAGATTGCGAGCTCCTTGAGGGTAAGTACTGTCTTTTGTCTCTCTGTGCTTAGCTATAACTTAGCATATAAAACTTCATAACTTACCCTTTCCTCACATCTCTTACCTTTCCATTCTTCTTTTCTGTTTAAACTTTTGCTTATTTTTAGTTTACACCATTCATTTCCATGAGATTTTGAGTTACAAATTTTCTCCCATTTTTCTCCTACCCACCACCCCAAAACAGTGAACCCACTGTATACCCCCTCTGCAAATCTGCTCTCCCCTGTATCTTCCCCCATCACCCCTCTCACTTTCCAGTAGGGCAAGGTAGATCGCCCTACTCCAGTGCCTGTATATCTAATTTCCCAGTTGCATGTAAATAATAATAATAATGATAATGTATATACATATATATATATTTTCTTTTAACATTTGATTTTAGAACTTTAAATTCTAGATTCTTTCCTTTTCTCCCTCGTCACCCACCCTCACTGGAAAGACAAGCAATTCAATACAGGCCTTACATGTGTAGCTATGCAGAACATCTCCACAATGGACATATTGTGAAAGACAATGTTTCCCTCCTTCCTATTCTGCCCCCCACTTATTCTATTCTCTACTTTGTCCCTGTCCCTTTACAGAAGTGTGTGATTCTAACAACCCTCCCCTCCATAATCCTCCCTCTTATCCCCTTCCCCCCTACTCTCCTGTAGGCCAAGATACCCACTTTAGAGTTTATGTCATTCCCTCCCTAAGCCAAATTCAATGAGAGTAAGGTTGGCCCATTCCCTTTTGCCTTCCTGTTCTTCCCCTCCATTGTAACAGTTATTCCTTGCCTCTTCTATATGAGATGATTAACCCCATTCTGCCTCTCCCAGTCTCTTCTCGTTCTATTCCTCTCCCACCTCTCAGTTTCACCTTTTAAAATATTATCCCACCCTATTCAGTTGATCCTGTGCCCTCTATGTACACACACACACACACACACACACACACACACACACACACACATATACACACTAACATGTGTATTCACTCCTCCTATATAGACATGTGTATGTATACATAAATATACATTTATATTCCCTTCAACTATCCTCATACTGAGAAAAGTTTTATGAGTTACATTTATCATTTTTCCATGTTGGCATGTAAGTAGTTCAACTTTGATAAGTTCCTTATGAATTCTTTTCCGTGTTTACGTTCTCATGCTTCTTGTATTTGAATGTCAGATTTTCTATTCGGTTCTGGTTTTTTTATCAAGAATGCTTGGAAGTCCTCCATCTCATTGAAAGACCGTATTTTCCCCTGGAACATTATACTCAATTTTGCTGGGTAGCTGATTCTTGGTTTTAATCCTAGCTCCCTTGATCTCTGGAATATCATATTCCAGGCCCTTCGATCCCTCAATGTAGAAGCTGCTAGATCCTGGGTTATCCTGATTTTGTTTCCACAGTATTCAAATTGTTTCTTCTTTGCAGCTTATAATATTTTGTCCTTGATCTGGGGACTCGGGAACTTGGCTATAACATTCCTAGGAGTTTTCTTTTGGGGATCTTTTTCAAGAGGTGATCAGTGAATTCTTTCAAGTTCTATTTTTCCCTCTGGTTCTAAAATATCAGGGCAATTTTCCTGAGAATTTCTTGAAGGATGCTTTTCTAGGTTCTTTTTATGATCACGGCTTTCAGATAGTCCAATAATTTTTAAATTGTCTCTTCTGGATCTATTTTTCAGGTCTTTTTCAAGGAGATATTTTTTTTTCAATAAGATATTTCACATTGCCTACTATTTTTTCATTTGTTTGGATATGTTTAATAGTGTCTTAATTTCTCATAAAGTCATTTGCTTCCATTTGCTCCACTCTTACTCTGAAGGAATTATTCTCCTCAATGAGCTTTTGAGATTGTTTTTCCATCTGGCAAATTCCACTTTATGAGGCGTTCTTCTCCTCATTGGCTTTTTGGGCCTCTTTTGCCGTTTGAGTTAATCTATTTTTTAAGGTGTTATTTTCTTCAGTCAGGTTGTTGACTCTCTTTTCATGATTTTCTTGCATCGTTCTCATTTCTCTTCCCAATTTTTCCTCCACTTCTCTTGTTTGGTTTTCAAAATCCTTCTTAAGCTCCTCTATGGCTTGTAACTACTTTTCATTTTTCTTGGAAGCTTTTGGTGTGGGAGTTCTGACTGTGTTGTCTTCCTCCCGTTCCATGCTTTGGTCTTTTTTGTCCCCAAAAAAGGAAACTAAAGTTGGATTGCTGGGATTGCTTTGCTTCCTTTGCCTGCTCATGTTACCAGTCAATTACTTGACTTTTTAGCTCTGTGGAACTCTGTCAGAGCAGAGAGCTCTGTCCCAAATTGCTGGGGGTTTTGCAGCTTCCAGAGCTATTAGGAGGCCACCGTTTTTTGCAGCCCCCATCAGCTTTGGCTCACTGTTCACATACATCAGAACTACCACCCAAGACCACGATTCCAATCCAGGCAGCTTAAGGCAAGAGTGCTTAGCCTCTGAATGATGGCTTGGCCCCCCTGCAATCTGCAGGGTGAGAGCTCTGAAGCAGCCACTTAGAGGCTGCTGCTTCTGCTGCTTTCTTGCCCTGGAGGCAGATGGCCAGACTCTCCCCCAGATTTAGCTGAGTTCCGCTGACCTTTCACTTTGTCCTTGTTTCTTATGGGTTGATAAGTCTGGAAACTGCCACAGCTGCTGTTGATCCACTCTCCTGAAAGCTCCAGCAGTGGCTTGTCCTGGCCGCCCTAGGGCTACAGCCGGGGTGGGCTGGTTTCTCGGGACTCTGGGATGAGCCCTTTCTGTCCCACCTGCCAGGCTGCCTTCAGTGGGAGCTTTGTTTCTGTGTACTTTTGTAGGTTCTAGAGCTCTAAAATTTGTTTAGAGTCATATTTTATAGGTATTTGAGGTGGTTATGGGGGGAGCTGCGGAGTTTCCCTCCTTCTACATCGCCATCTTGGCTCTTGCCCCACTTCCATTCTTCTTAGATCTCATTCTATACCTCTCTTCTATGCAGTGGCAATGACTTTCCTGCTGTTCTAGGAACAAAGCACTCCATATCTTGACTCTGGGCATTTTCGCTGGCTCTCCCCCATGTCTGGAATGCTGTCTCTTCTCATCATGTCTGCCTTCTGACTGTTTTCCTTTCGGTAGTCCTGTGAGCTAGGCAGTACCAGTGCTGTTAGACTTATTTTACAGATGACGAAACTGAGGCTTATAGAAGGTAAGTAAGTTGCCCAAGTTTGTAAAACATGGCTGGGAAGTAGTTGAGTCAGGAAATCAGTTTGGTCTTTTTGTTCTAAGTGTAATATTCTTCCCACTATACTATACCATAGAAGTCTTCTTGGGAAATTTTTTCTTGGTTAATTTGTGGAGTCAGAGAAAAAAAAGTTGCATGCTCTTGTGAGGTATTCACCTCAAGTTGGAACAGACAACTGGTGAAAATATGCCTTTTTTGGGGTTGCTAGGTGGTGTGGTGAATAGAGTACCGACCCTGGAGTTAGGAGGACCTGAGTTCAAACCTGGCCTCAGAAACTTAACACTTGCTAGCCCTGTGACCTTGGGCATGTCACTTAACCTCAATTGCCCTGCCTTCCCCCCTCCAAAAAAAAAAAAGAAAGAAAATGTTATATTGGTAAGGTGGACCAGGATACTTGAATCTGGAAGTTTGGGTACTTTTGAACAATGATAGAAAATTACTGACAGTTTCTCTGCAAGTTCATACTCTTTAACTATCTCAAGGTGACCCCTCAGGTCTGCTTTCCTATTCTGCGTATTCCCATCACCCCTACAATTATAGAATTCTGAAGAGAGGCTTAAGCTCTAGTCACTCCTTCAGAGTGTGGATGAAATACTATTTTCAGAAGGTGGTCTCCCTTTTATGATCTTCCAAGTTTCATCTTCAATAGTACAACTTTCATGATTTCTTATAATCTTTTCTTTGCTTTAATTATCTTTTTTTTTTTCTTTCATGATACTTAAGAGAAGTTGCCATTCCCGAGTGAAATTTAACCATTTTTAACCAGGTAATCACTTTAATTTGTAGTTGAACTTATGCTCTGGAAGGAAAGATATCCTTTTATCTTATCACTGACAACAGGTATTTAATTGTGTCTATGTGGTTAACAGAGAGACTATCTGACTGACACTCTCGCCCCATCTCCCTCCAGTACAACACCCAGTCAGTTTGAGTACGTGCAGTCATAGTTTCAGAGCTAGCAGGGCTTTTAGAGATCATTGAGGCTGACCCCTTCATTTCACAGGTAAGTGAAAAATAATAGACTTTCTGTGTATTGTCTTATAGTTATTAGTGCCAAAGTCATGAGTGAAATCCAGATCTTTCAGTTTCCAGTATCTCTTCCAGGTAGATGGGGCATGTAAGTGATACAGTGGATATAATACCAGGCAATCTGGCCTCAGACACTTACTTAATAGCTGTGTGACCCTGGGCAAGTCACTTAACCCTGTTTGCCTCAGTTCCTCATCTATAAAATGAGCTGGAGAAGGAAATGGCAAACTACTCCAGTATCTTTGCCAAGAAAACCCAAATGGGATGGAGAAGAGATAGATAAGACCAAAACAACTGAATGATAGAAATCTTTTTTAACAGGTTACTTGCTCAAATAATTTTACTTTCATTTAATTCAATGGCTATTGGTTGGATTAATGAAAGCTATTCTCTGTGGTCTTTCTGAGGAAGCATTGGATTTGGAATCAGGATTTGAATTTTGTGTAGGACGAAGGGTGGTCTCTCATTTGCTAAAGTATATAGAGCCTTTGGCCTCAGGGCCATAAGAAAAATAAATAAATAAGAGAACTGGCTCCAAGCTGTGATTAATGAGACTTGCTGTTTGAGGTAAAAGGCATTTGGGACCATAACTAAATTTTGTTTGGACTTTGAATTTGGGTATGGTTGCCTGCATAAGTCAGTGCATGCATCAAGTGCTGCAAGCTACTCAGAGGGAGTATGATCCTATACTGTTAACAGGTATAAGTCTACATCTGGTAAAGGCCGAAGGGGCAGTTGTAGTCTCAACTAGGATGGGACCCTTTCTGGTTCAGCTTACCCATGAAATTCCTTTGAAAAGGAATGTTTCCCACCTATTCCTGAGTCTAGCTGTGAGGTGGTATTGATACTGCATGGATGGATATCTGTGACCTTACCTGAATTTAAACAGAGCCAAGGATGGTTTATCCTGTCGTATTTGGAATGTCATATGTCCCTGCTTATCCCTTCTATTGCAAGTTTCTATGATCAGAGTCAGTAGAAGATATGAACCATCTTGTTTTGTGGTTAACAAATGTAAAGGAAAGCTGAATAAACTGAATAATGGTTTTGAGGGATTTGGAAAGACAGATAAAAAAGGTTTGGAGACAAAGAAGGGTTTATCTAAGCCCCTCCTGTCTCCAGATAATTGACATAAGTTTCAGAAAGGTTTAAGTATGTTGAGAGTGTGTGAGGAAGTATTTATTTGTAACTTGAATCTAAAATTTTGAGGAACTCAACAGGATCAGATTGATCAGATTGATTCCTTCTAAGAACTATATATATGTGTATAAGATTGGCTTTCAAAGGTTTCTCTATCACGGAAACCCAAACCATGAGCATGTTTGGTAATAAGATCAAAAGTTTGGATTTTTTGATGCAGTGTTGTAACTGTTTTGTGAAACTTTATTGTAATGTGCCTAGCCTTGCATGGCTAGGAAACTGAACTATTTCTATGCGCCCTTGGTATTAAATCATGTCTCTGTGAGCCCCTATTGGGCCTGATTGACTATCCCTTGCTCCTGAGTGAACATCTGAGCCAAGAGACCGGGAAAAGACAACATCAGATGCAAAATTTGAATCCTGGCTCTCCTTTGTATTGCCTGGGTAAATCACTTGACTTCAGTTTCCTTATTTGTAAAATGAGGGATTTAGCCTAAATGTTTCCTGAACAGCTTTTCAAGATTGAATTAATAGGTTACTTGGAGCTATCATTCACCACCCAAAGGGCTGAGACTAGTTGCCAGGGAGGATAGGGTATGGGTAAATTATGCCTTAGGGAATTATGGGTAAATTATGCCTTAGGGAATTCTGTTTGCTTTCCCTTTTGTGCTTCACTTTGACTTTCTTGGGTTATTTGCTAAATAACATTAAAACCATCAAACCCTCATAGTTGGGTTTTGTTTTTTGTTTCTGGTTTGTGTAATGGAGGAAACCCAACCTGTAGTACCAGTTATATAGTATTTATTTTGACCTGTGAGATTCTGAAACAGAACAGCAATTATGTTAACCAACAAACATCTTAAAAGGACTTACAAGAACATCAGGAGATTTCTATAGATAAGAACTGCATTAAAACAAACACCTACTTTGTGCAAGGCACTCTGTGCTCATACTTGAGACACAAAGATGAAAAAGGAAAAAATCCCTGTCATCAGGGAAATTACAATGGGAGGGAAACCTACATGTGCAAAATTATAATAAAAAGTGCCCTATGATAGGGACAGAGGAGAATCTAGACAAAAATGTTCCAGAAAAATTTGAAGAGGGAGAAATAATTTTCAGCTGGGTAGGTCAGCCTCTTAGAGGAAGTGAGAGGGAAGAAAAAAGGAAACCAAGATAAGATCCTGGTGGGGGAGACAGTGAGGTAACTTTTCATTCATTCATTCATTCGGAGAATCAGAGGAAAATGATGAATCAACAGATAAGTTGAAGGAAGAGATCTTTCAAAAGATACATATGATTTTTCAAGAGATAGAAAAGATAGAAGATAGAAGCCAATATAGTGGAATGAATAGTGAATTAGTTGGGAAAGCAGAATGTGGATTATTTTTTCTGGAAGATCATCAGTAAAGTAGGTGGCATAGTCAGGGATGGGATCTATTTAAACCACTAGGAACTCCATTACTTTTGTAGGCAGTGAGGAAGGAGAGCCAGTAGTAAGTGAAGGATGGAAGATGAAGGGAAATGATAAAGAAATGATGCATGATGTTTTTTGCACATAGTAAGTGCTTAATAAATGCTTGTGGATTATTGATCATTGATGGTGTAGTCCTAAAAGAGATAGAAGGGATTGGAATAAAGAACAAAAACAGAAGATTTAGCCATGGCAGGGAAGGCTACCTCATCCTGAGATTAGAATAACAGAACAAAGGAGGGGCCGGGGCAAGGACAAGTAAAAGTTTTGAGGTATAAAAAATGGGAAATAGGAGTTCATGACAGAAACTTTTAAGTAAAATGGGCCGAGGACATTTGTGTTATGAGGGAGATTTGCGGTGGTTTGGGGAGAAAAGAAAAGGTTTGGAACTGTCACTGTACACATTGTGATAAGGAATCAGTCAGAACTCAATAAAAAAAGTTTTCTCTGCAGCTTTGAGGGACCAGTTGAAGTTAAGGAGTAGTTTTTTAGCCTTTGGAGGCTAACATCAAATAGAGAAGTCAATGAAATAATCATGGTTTTGTGACTTCCTAAGTGTTAAATGCACCTAAACCTGTTAAGGAAGAATTTTCTGGCTAAGGAAGAATTATCTTGGATATTCACCTGCATGTAAGAGTTTTCAAGGTGGTCATTAAAAAGTGATAATAGCTAGCATTTGTATATGACTTTAAGGTTTGCAAAGCATTTAAAAAATATTCCCTCAGTATCTTCACAACACCCCAGGGAGAAAGGTGCTAATGTTACCCCTATTTTTCAGATGAAGAAAGTAACTTGCCCAGGGTCATGTAGCTGATATTGTTTGAGAGTGAATTTGGACTCAGGTCTTTTTGACTTAAGGTCCAGTGCTCTATCCATTGCACCACCTACTGCTTTCAGGGATATAAGTTTGGACTAGTATAGGGCTGAAAAAAATTGTGCTGGTGACCTTGAAGAAGTCTTGCCCTGTACTGGACCCAGTTTCAGAGACCCTAAGGTTTTTAAAAAGACATTGCGTGGGTTGAAATGAAGACAGAGATAGGAAGGAAGTTAAGTTTCACATCTTCCCTCAAAGCAACTTCCTTCCCTTGAAGTGTTTCTGTCCTGCCCTAAATGGAGCTTGAAAAGGCCCAGGGCTTCTGAATCTTTACTATCAAGCTTCCCCAGAATCTGCTGTAGTGGATGGAAGTCCATGGGGAACCCTTGAAACTGGTCTTACTTCTTGGCATCCACAAATTGGGATTTATGTTCTTACCAGAGAGTAGGAAAGACCTCCAGGAGTGTTTGGGGCTGACCTTGGCCAACCCCAAGTCTCCCTATTGACCTGGTAGCCATAATGAAATTCATGTTGGGCTTTTAAGGGAGCTATCCCATTCTTGCCTCATTGAACTCAATGACAGTCAAACCAGTGTGACATTATGATGCTTTTTCACAGATATCCATTGTGTAGGTTGACTGATTCCTATCTTCTATGAGAAAACCCTTCCTTTTCCCTCTTAAGGCTAGTTATTATTCGATCATTTCACTCATGTCTGATTCTTTGCGACCCCATTTGAAGTTTTCTTGGCAAGGATACTAGAGTGCTTTGCCATTTTTTGTTTATTTTACAGATGAGAAAACTTAGGCAAACAGGGTTTAGTGACTTGCCCAGGGTCACTCAGCTAGTGTCTGAAACCACATCTGAGCTCAAGTCTTTCTAACTCCCAGGTCCAGGGTCCTATCCACTGTTCTACTTGGTTGCCCCTTAATTCTAGCACTTATGCCTCTATTAATTATTTTCAATTTGTCATGTGTGTGTATTGTTAATAAAATGTTTTCATGTTTCTTCCCCAAGCTGCAAAGCATTTTATATTTATATTTGCCTGACAATTCTCTACAATTAGTGATATCACAGGTCTTGCAAAAAAACAAAAACAAAAAGGATAAAAACTATTGTTCAAGATTCAGAAATGTGTGTAAAGTATCATGGGTATTGTATGTCTATTCTATCTCCTGTCTTTCACGACCCTCCCAACTTTTTTGTGTGCATACTATATTGTGGATAGGTAGTTAACATTCAACTTGTGCTTTTCAGACATCAGCTGGGCTAATTGCTAGATTGTCCAGCATTTCTTTGAACCATCCGGAGTAATTCCCATGTGAAGAGAGAAGGGGTGGGTGTTGGCTATAGCCAAAAACTGCTCATTTGTCCCTGAATCAACATTCAGGTTTAATACATTATGAAAATACTGTGTGAATAGAGTTCCCCTAAACTTCAGGTCTAATGCTTTCCTGATGTTGGTTCAAGCTCACTCAAATGCAGTATAAAATTCCCATGGAGCCAAAATTGGTTTTTCAGTGAATGATAATTTTTCTTTACATGCCAAAGGATTTAGGTGAATACAGTGGTTCTTATTTTCAGCCTTTCACTGCTGTCCATGTTCATTTCTTTGTTTGGTGAGCAAGTTGAGAAAACTTCTTTTTTTTTTCCCCACCAGGTTTGAGCCACTTTCAGCTGATAGACCTTTTGATACAAAATGGTGGGTTCTTTGCAACAAATTTACATTTACTTTTAGAGACGTTTCTCAAATGCTTCCTTGACCTTTTAGCACAATAGCTGTTATTGCTTAACTCAGTGCTGAATTTCAAAGCAACAATAGAATTGTGGTATCCTTTGAGTTTTTAACTTCTTTAACCTTTTAAATTTTGAAATATCCTCTACTAATAGATTTTCTTTGTTTTTTTTTCTGTGAATAGTAGAGAAGAAATAGCTTTGTAGTTGTAAAGTTGATGGGCGATTATCATCAGGAATGGTGTGTGAGTGCTCAATGTTTAAAGACTTAACTGAGGCTCTTGGTCTCATGGAATAAGGCAGGGAGAAAAGATTCATGTTAATTAGCCAATGGCTACATTGAAGTATCAAAATGTTATCCTTATATTCAAGCAAACAGATTAACATGGCCATAGAAAGTGCACTTTAAAATTTTTTGCTTTAGGACCAAGCCGGTGAGGTTTCATGGAAGCTCTGACTCTACTGCTTAACACTTGCATATAACATTAAGTGAAAACCACTCTGTCTCATTAGAGCTCTGCACTCTCAGTAGGGAGTTGGACTATATTTGCTTTTCAAATTTTCTGGTCCTAGGACCTCTTTGCGCCCTTAAAATTAAAAAGAGCTTTTTTTTTTTTAAAAAAAATGTAGATTATTCCTGTCAATATTTACCATATTAGGAATTAAAACATCTTAGCATTACTATGAAAATAATTTTGACCTTAAAGACTTCCTGAAAGTGTCTTGGGGACTTTTAGGTACCCCTGAGAACTACTGGGCTAGAGGTCCCTTCTAGCTATGTCAATCTATGGCCGATTATTTTTATTTTTTTAATAAGTTAATTTATTTTTAGTTTTCAGCATTCACTTATATAAGTTTTACATAGGTTTTCTCCCTCTCCCTCCACCCCTCCCTCCCAAGATGCCATGCAATCGGATATAGGCTAGACATGTACATTCCTATAAACATTTTCACATTAGTCATGTTGTATAGAAGAGTTAGAACAAATGGGAAGCACCATGAGAAAGAAAGAAAAAACAAAAAAAGAAACTATTCTGCTTTACTCTGCATTCAGACTCCATAGTTTTTTCTCTGGATGTGGATGGCATTTTCTGTCGTGAGTCTTGTGGAATTGTTTTAGGTCCTTATATTGCTGAGAAGAGCTAAGTCTATCAAAGTCAGCTGTCACACTGTGTGACTTACTGTGTACAGTGTTCTGATTCTGCTCGCTTCATTCATCATCAGTTCATATAGGTCTGCCTATTCATCATTTCTTATAGTATAGTAGTATTCCATTATATTCACATACCACAACTTGTTCAGCCATTGCCCAATTGATGGGCATCACCTCAGTTTCCAGTTCTTGGCCACTGCAAAAAGAGCTGCTATAAATTTTTTTATACATGTGGGTCCTTTTCCCATTTTTATGATCTCTTTGGGATACAGCCCTAGAAGTGGTATTGCTGGGTCAGAGGGTATGTACATTTTTATAGCCCTTTGAGCATAGTTCCAAATTGCTCTTCAGAATGGTTAGATCAGTTCACAACTCCACCAACAATGAATTAGTTTTCCAATTTTGCCTCATCTTCTCCAGTATTTGTAATTTTCCTCTTTTGTCATGTTAGCTAATCTGATAGGTGTGATGTGGTACCTTAGAGTTGTTTTGATTTGCATTTCTCTAATCAATAGTAATTTAGAGCATTTTTTTATATGTCTATGGATAGCTTTAATTTCTTCCTCTGAAAACTACTTGTTCATATGCTTTGACCATTTATCAATTGGAAAATGACTTGTATTCTTATAAACTTGATTGAGTTCTGTATGTATTTTAGAAGTGAGACCTTTATCAGAGCCACTAGTTGTAAAAATTCTTTCCCAATTTTCTTCTTCCCTCCTAATCTTGGTTGCATTGGATTTGTTTGTGCAAAAACTTTTTCAATTTAATGTAATCAAAATTATCCATTTTGCATTTCATAACATTATCTATCTCTTGTTTGGTCATAAATTCCTCCATTGTCCATAGATCTGGACAATTTTGATTTTAAAAAATTACCTTTGACTGGGACTAATCCATTAGTCAAAATATTAAATCGAAAATTTTAAGTTGAAAATATTTTCACATTAGTAAAAACAATGGCACATTATTAGTTCAAAGAATCTTTACTAGAAGACCAAATTACAGGTAGTGAAATGAAGCGATACTTTTTCAGCATCATTTCTGCTTGGCAATGTCAGGGTATTTACTTGAAGGTAT
>JAQQSV010008009.1:0-13877 GCA_028646515.1 Pseudochirops corinnae
TGGCAGTTACAACATTAATGGACCAGAGATCATGAAACATGATATTCTGGAAGGCAAACGAGCTAAGACTACAACCAACAATCACTTACCCAATAAAATTAATCATAATAAATCAAGGGAAAAGTGGTCATTCAAACAAATAGAGGGATTCCTAGCTGTCATAAGTAAAAGGTCAGAATTAAGTAAAAAATGTCACCTCTAATATCAACACCCAAAGCAAGCATAAAGCTGTAAAAAGAAATAGAAACATATGATATTCAATAGAACTATACTATTTACATCCCTCCATGGGAAATAATACTTGTAATTCTTTAAAATTACATCACCAGTAGTGCAACTAAAAGAAATATAGACAGAGAGTATGAATAAAAGGTGATTTTGAGGGAATGACATAAAAAATAAAGTGTGAGAAAGAGGAGTACAATGTGTTCAGAAGTAAAGGACAGGTAGAATGGAGGAAATTATTTCACATGAAGAGGCACTAAAGACATACTTCTATGGAGGAGGATATGGGAGAGTGAATGATGAGCATTGCTTGGACCTTACTTTCATAGTATTGACTCAAAGAGGGAATTATGTACATAATCAATTGAATATGGAAATATATTTTACCAATGGGGAGGAAGGAGGGGAAGAGTTTAAGTAACATGGGAGGGGGAACTAACAGAAGGAAGGGCAGTTCTCTACCTTCTTATCAGTTTTCTAGGCTTATTCCCCTCCACATGCCAGCCTTGCAGTGACACCAGCCTCCTTACTGTTCTTCAAACAGGACACTTCTGACTTGCTCCATGATAGCTGGCTATCCCTTATGCCTAGAAAGGTCTCCCTCATCAGCTCTGCCCCCCAGCCTCCCTAGCTTCCCCAAAGACTCAATTTACATGCTACATCTCAGGAGGCCTTTCCTGGTTAAACCCCTGTGACTCTGAGCAGAGTGCTTGGGTAGGCACATACATAATAAGTGTTATTGATTGTTTGGTGGATTGCTAGATGCCACTAACACCTTAGTGCCCCTGGCAACTGTATCATTTGAAGAGAAGTTGCTTCTTTGCATCAGGAAATCAGAGGACCAGACCAACACAGAAATAAAAACAAGACTTTGTTGATTGTTTCTTTGTTCATTGCTCAGAACTTAATATTTGACCAAAAATTCTGTGAAAACTTAAAAACAATAGGACACACACTAGATACTGACTAACATTTCATACTGTGTACCAAGATAAGGTAAAAATGGGTGCATAATTTAGACATTAAGGATGACACCTGAAGCAAATTAGAAGAGCAAGGAATAGCCTACCTGTCAGAACTATGGGGAGTGGAAGAATCCACGACCAAACAAGAGATACAAAGTATTACAAAATCTAAACTGGATAAATCTGATTACATTAAATTAAAAAGGTTTTGTAAAAAACTAAACTAATGCAACTGAGATTAGAAGGAAAGCAGAAAGCTGAGAAACAATCTTTACAGCAAGTGTCTTTGATAGTCTTCATTTCTCAAATACATAGAGAACTAAGTCAAATTTATCCCCAATTGATAAATTGTCAAAGGATATGAACAGTAAGTTTTCAGATAAAGAAATGAAAGTCATCTCTTGACACATGGAGGAGTACTCTAATCAAATTGTATTAGAAAAATGCAAATTAAAACAACTTTGAGATACTACCACACACCTCTCAGATTGCCTAATAAGACAAAAAAATGAAAATGAAAAGTGTTAAAAAGGATGTGAGAAAGTTGAAACACTCATGCATTGTTGGTGTGGTTTTGAACTGGCCCAACCATTCTGGAGACCAATTTGGAACTGTCCCCAAAGGGCTATAAAATTGTGTTTGCCCTTCAACCCAGCAATACCACTACCAGGTTTGTAACTCAAAGAGATCATAAAAAAAGGAAAAGGACCTACATATATAAAAATATTTATAGCAGCCCTTTTAATGGTAATAAAATAATGGAAATTGAAGAGATGTCCATAAATTGGGGAATGACTGAACAACTGTGGTATATGTGTGTAATGGAATACTATTGTATAATAAGAAATGATGGTCAGGCCGACTTCAGAAAATCTTAGAAAGACTGATATGAGCTAATACAAAGTGAAATGAGGTGAACCAAGAAAACAGTGTACACAGCAACATTGTTTGATGATCATCTATGAATGACTCAACTCTTCTCTGCAACACAATAATCACAGATAAGTACAAATGACCCATGAGGGAAAATACTATCCATATCCAAATATAAGACTCATGGACTCTGAAAGCAGATCAAAGCATGTTTTCCATTATTTCTCATGTTTTTTTTTTAAATCTATGCCTTCCCAAATGTGACTAATATGGATTATTTTTTTGCATGACAGCACATGTAAAAACTATATCAAAATTGTACCATTTTCAGAAGATCAGAGGTTAGAAAGGGAAGGAGAAAAAAATTGGAGCTCAAAATCTTATAAACAATTAATGCTAACCTTTTTTTTTACATATAATTGGTGAAAAAAATAAAATGCCATTAAAATTTAGAAATTATAAAAGAAAAGGGAAAGGTAATAAGAACATATTTTAACTCAATTCCCATATAGTCTTACTTCCAAATTGAAAATCCCCTTGAGGTCAAGTCCCAGGCAATCTCACCTCCTAGGGCTTCCATGTCCAACTGATAGGCTGTATCATTCAGTCTGTAATCCTGTCTCTAGTTGGTGGGCATCATCACTAACTTCTAAAGCTTCTCAGGGCAAACAAAACAGAATAGAAACAAAAAGCACCATAAACATATCTTGGAGCTAACATAAAAAAGGAGAGAAGGATAAGGGGGTCTCTCTTCTTTCACCAGGTCAATTCATGGCATCCAGTGACAGAACAGAAGACGTGAACTATGAAGAGAATGATCAGTTTTAAAGATACAGTCAATTAAATGATCATATAGGTATCCAAGTAGTAAGGGATACAAAAGGTTCTATGTTAGATAATCTGTATTTGCCCCAAAGGCCTCTTAAGGGTGACTCCATGTCTGGATAACTAAATATACCCAGACTAGACTAGGTTACACTGGGATATAGAAAAAAAAAAGATTCAAAGTAAATATAACTTTAGGGTACATATTAGCAATTCCTTAATATAAATATTAAACATGAAATTTTATGTTTTCACACCACAAAAAGCAGATTATTTGACTTGCAAACAACAGATTAAATGCAAAAATAACATTCAGTATAAGTATATGAGAAAGAAAAGTACAGAAAGAGAAATACGAATATATCAGCTAAAAATATAAGCAAAAATAAACATTGCTTTTTTCAATGTATGCAAAGAGATAGAAATGAAAGCAGAATTTGACAAAATAGAAGGGTAAGCCTGGAACACTGAGAAGCAATGTACAGTAGCAGAAGAGTGTCAGCACCAAAATGAGAAAAGATTTGTGTTCAAGTCCAGTCCTGAAAACAAAGTAGCTCTGGAATCCTGAGCAAGTTACTTACCCTCAGAGCTCCTAATGTCAGCTGTGTCAAACTGGAGTAGGAAAGGGGGGATTAATCATTTAAGAATCTCTGTGGGACTAACTTTGACTTAGAAAATGGCATATCAATATTATTCATGATCTGTTATACTTCGTTTAGTTAAATATTTCTCAATTCCAATTTAAATCTGGGTCCAGCTACACTTGACAGTGCCATAGATCTCATGGTACACACAAGGAGAATGTTTGACATTTCTGCCCTACACTATTGAAACTTTATGTCTTAACCGTAAAAGTTGAAGCCCTCCCAGACACACAGACACAAAGACACACACACACATACATACACACAAATAAACAATCACTCACAACCAACCGAACAAGACTGTTAATGATAGATGAAAATGTTTCATTTTGTTCTAAAGACTGACTGATCTTAGAACCAATTTTCAAAGCTGCAATATGTTCCCCTTCATGAACATGTTATAATTGCTTCAATTCAAATTTAGTCAATGTGAGTTCTTTTTTCCTTTTTGCTATAAAAACCTGAACAATTGAATCAATCACTCTTACTTCTATGTTCACACAGCTAATTAAGAAGGTCAAAACAAGAATTATCATTTGGAGATCACTACTTCCTAGCTACAAAGAGAAACTTCAAAGCTTCTGCTGTGAATGGAGAGTGAGAATGTGGCAATGTGAGTATTCAAATAGATTTTATTTACAGTTTCTTGCCATATTGCACAAATTTTATTAGCAATCCTTACAGTTTCCCAAAAACTTTTAAAGGAATTTTTCCTTTTAAAATTTGACTGAATGTCAAATTCAGAGGACACTGAAATTTATGAACCAAAGATGTTTAAATTATTGTTGTTGTTATTGGTAGTATTGGTGTTAATATTATTATTACTATCCTCACTATCACAACCACCACTACCATTATGACCATCATTTCATTATCATCATCTTCATCATCATCATCCATGATTATGCTTTTCTTTTCTCTGTTTTGCTTTCTTTTATCTTAAGTGAATCTTTTTTCTTGGTTGATTTTTATGTTCACAATATCATCCACACACTTTACAAAACTTTTCTTCATCAAATAAAATCTTACTATCTGCTCCTTTCTCTTACATTACTTTCTGTTAAATTACTTCTTCTAATTGTCACTGAAGTCCTCCAAAGCCAGATGGATCTACAAGTTAATTTTGCCAAAAAAAAAAAAAATCAAAGAACAGTTAATCCAAATACTATTTACATTTATTTTGAAAAATAGGCAAGGAAGAAATACTTTAACTTTTATATGATAAAAATATGGTGCTGATACTTAAAATAAAAAGAGCCAAGCAGAGAAAAATATAGACCAATTTACCTAATGAATATTGAAGCAAAAAGTTTAAATAAAATATTAGCAAAGAGATTATAGCATTTTATTATGAGGATACAAACAGGTGGAATTTAAACCAAGAATGCAGGGCTGGTTCAATATTGGGAAACCACTAGCATAATTAACTATGTCAATAGCAAAACAAACTGAAAACATATGATTATCTCAATAGATGCAGAAAAAGCTTTTAACAAAATACAACACCGATTCATATTAAAAATACTAGAGAGCATAGGAATCAATGGAGTTTTCCTTAAAATGATAAGCAATACCATTCTAAAACTATCATCAAGCATTATATGTAATGGCCATAAGCTAGAAGCATTTCCAATAATTTTAGGGGCAAAACAAGGATGTTCATTAACACCATGATTATTCAATATTGTAATAAAAATGTTAGCTCTAGCAATAGAAAGGAAACAGAAATTGAAGAAATTAGAATAATGAAGAAACAAAGTTGCAGATGATATGATAGCATACTTAGAAGATCCTAGAGAATCAACAAACTACTTAAAATAATTAAAAACTATAACAAAATTGAAGGATAAAAAAATAAACTCACATAAATTATTGACATTTCTCTATATCACTAACAAAGCTCAGGAGCAAGAGATTGAAGGGGAAATTCCATTTAAAGTAACTGTAGGAAACAAAATGTTTGGGAGACTATCTGTCAAATGAAACCCAGGTATGATATGAACTCTTTTCACACAAATTACAAAACTCTTTTCACACAAATAAAGTAAGCTCTAAATAACTGGAAAAAAATCAGGTGCTCACAGGTAGGCTGAGCTAATATAATGAAAATGATAATTCTACTTAAATTTAATTACTTTTTCAGTACCATACAAACTAAACTACAAAAAAAAAATGTTTTATAAAGCTAGAAAATCTAATAACAAAATTCATTTGGAAGAACAAAAGGTCCAGAACATCAAGGGAATTAATGAAAAGAAACGCAAGGGAAGGTGGCCTAACTGTACCAGATCTAAAACTGTATTATAAAACAACAATCAAAAATACTTGGGACTAGCTGAGAAACAGGGTGGTGGATCAGTGAAATAGGTTAGGTACCCAAGATAGAGTAGCCAATGACTATAGTAATCTACTGTCTGATAAACCCAAATACCTCAGCTTCGGGGATAAGAACTCACTATTTGACAAAAACTACTGCAAAAACTGGAAAATAGTATGGAAAATAGTATGGCAGGAACTAGGCATAGACAAGAATCTTATGCCATATGCCAAGATAAAGTAAAAGTGGGTATATGATTTAGACATTAATGGTGATAGTATAAGCAAATTAGGAGAGCAAAGAATAGTTTACCTTTCAGATCTACAGAGAACAGAAGAATTTATGACCAAATAAGAGATAGAGAACACTATGAAATACAAAATAATCTGATTGCATTAAACTAAAAATTAAAAATATTTTATATAAACAAATTCAATGCAACCAAGATTAAATGGGAAGCAGAAACCTGGGAAACCATTTTTATAGCCACTGTCTCTGATAAAGGCCTTATTTCTAAAACATATAGAAAACTGAGTCAAATTGATAAGAACACAAGTCATTCTCCAATGAATAAATGCTCAAGAGACATGAGCAGGCAGTTTTCAGAGAAAGAAATTAAACCTATCTATAGTCATATGAAAAAATGCTCTAAATCACTATTGATTAGAGAGGTGCAAATCAGAACAACTCTGAGTTACCACAACATACCTATCACATTGGTTAACATGACAAAACAGGAAAAGGATAAACATTAGAGAAGATTCAGGAAAATTGGAACTCTCATAAATTATTGGCAGAGTTGTGAATTGATCCAAGCATTCTGGAGAGATATTCAGAACTATGCCCAGGGGTATAAAATTGTCTATACCTTTTGATCTTGCAATACCACTTCTAGGTCTGTATCCCAAAGGGATCACAGAAATAGGAAAAGGACCTCTATGTACAAAAAATATTTATAGCAGCTCTTTTTGTGGTGGCAAGGAATCAGAAATTGATGGGATACCCTTAATTTAGAAAATAGTTGAACAAGTTTTGGCATATTAATATGATGGAATACTATTGTTCCATAGGAAATGACGAGCAAGAAGACTTCAGGAAAATCTGGAAAGACTTGTATGAATGGACGCTGAGTGAAGTGAGCAAAACCAGGAAAACCTTATATACTGTAAAAGCAACACTGTGTGATTCCCATGTTTGATTGACCTAACTCCTCTCAGCAATACAGTGATTTAAGATAATTCCAAAAGACTAAAGATGGAAAATGCTACCCTCATCAAGAGAAAAATTATGGAGTTTCAATGCAGATCAAGGCATACTATTTTCTCTCTCTTTTTCTTTTTCATGATTATTCCCTTCAGTCCTGATTCTTCTTTACATCACTAATGGAGAAATATATTTAATATGATTACATATGTATAGCTTTACACCAGATGAAATGTTGTCTTGGGGTGGGGGGAGGAGAAGGAAGGGGAAAAATTGAGAAATCCAAACCATATAAAAAGTGAATGTTGAAAATTAATTTTAAAAATTAGAAGAATACAAAAAGAAAATAGACATTCTTTCAGCTCAGAGTTATGTCAACAAGTATGTATTAAATGCCTACTATGTGCTAAGCATTGTGCTAAGCACCGGAAATACAAACAAAAGCAAAAATAATCTCTGCCCTCAAGGAGCCCACAATCTTCTTTTGAATGTAGAAACTTTTTGTGAAATCTTTTTTTAACTTTCTATTGTTGATTCATTCATGTGGATGATCACAGCCTTCTGACAATTAAGGAATGTTAATTGCTTTGGGAACCACAACTGCTGCTAATAATCTTCGTTAGAAAATAAGAACCACCTCAATCTGAACTACTTGGTTATTTGTGCCCTTGGGGGAGATCAAAACACTCCTAATTTTAAAAGGAAAGACAAGGGAACAAGAACTGTAATTTGGAAAGGTTTTTTTTTTTTTTTCTAGAACTGATTTCTCTTTACAGGAAACAAAACAAAGATCCCAGGGGGCAAGTTGAAAGGGCACCAAAACTATGTTTTTAATTTAGACCGGGAGAGATAGGATTTTTTAACTTGACTGAGAAATGATGTTTGATGAAATGAAGAATAGGATTGATTAAAGAATGGGATCACTTGTTAAACAATATAGGATCATGTTAATTTCCTCATCCTAGAAGTTATGTGATGTGTAAAATAGGAAAATATTACTTGTACAACTGTTTTTCATAGAGTTGTTGTAAGATAAACTTCTTGTTAACTCTAAAGAAATAGATAAATGTATGTTTCCCCTAAGGAGGTGGAAATAGAGGACAAACAATGTTTGCTATTTGTGGAATGAGAAATTTTACTGTACAAGGGAAAACTTTGTAGGTAATATTACTATTACTACTAAACCCAACAATAGCTAGCATTTATATAGTGATTTGAGATTTGCCATGTGATTTATTAATATCTCATTTGATCATTCCTATTCAAAGTATTTCAATCCATCCTACCCTGCTCAATTTCTTACTTGTGGAAATGTGAATTAGTCACTTGACCATTTTTGTACCTCAATATCCTTACCTGAAAAATGAGAGTTTGGGTTACAGGACTTTGGAATTATCTTCTAGTTCTAAATCTATGAAACTTATGTGACCTTCAACATATTTTTTACTCTTTTGAGCCTCAATTTACTCATCTATAAAATTAAGAGTTTGAACTAGATTACCTCTAAATTTTATTCCAGTTCTATATTCATTAAACCCATCTCTTCTTCTTTTAGGTTGCTGGGAAATCTGAAATTCTCACCATCACAGCTATCTGTTTCCTCTATGACATTGAGCTCAGTGCACAATGAATTCAAATATTTGGTAGTCTCGATGGAAGGGAATATATTTAAACCTTCATATATTTACACTTATTAAAAGAACATTCCCTGAATCTTGTGACATGTAACTACCTATTTTTAACTATAGAATCAAAATAAAAAATAAATTATTTTATATGTCTATGTTAACTCATCTCATTCAATTCAACCATGTAAGTACTATGAACAATGGGTCTTGGTTATTGAGATAGAGAACAGTTAAGTATATATATATATATATATATATATATATATTCCTTCTGCCCTTTTTTACCCCTACAAGCATATTTTCCTTAATGGCATGGCCATAGACTACAAGATGGGGGCAATGAGCACTACTAATTCATGAACAAGAATTTGATAGCTTCACCTGACAATCTACTTTCACAGTATTCAACATGCTGTATAACACTTTTATACCTACTCTGATCTCTGAGAAGTAGTTTGCTCTACTACAGGTTTAGTTTTATAAAAAACATCTTAACACATTAACCTTATGAATTACCTTTCTCATTTTGCATTGACTAGTAATGTAGGACAACATACAGTCATCCTTTGCTCATCACTGAGGTTAGGGACACAGTGACTCCAAAACCGGAAAATCCATGTGAAACATTTTGGCCATTCCCTTGTACCAGAGAAGTCTGATATTGTTTCTTTTTCTTTGATGAGATGTTTACAATACTTCAATGCAAAAGTTGAGTTAAATATTTGGTCATAGAATCATTGCTATCTGCTGGCCTTCATGTGTTCCCTGTAACTTCCACAAACCTCCCCCAAAATTCCCAATTTAATTACTCATGTTAACTAGTGATATATCAAAACTAGAATTGGGAAAAGGGAAATATGGAAGATTCAATATACAAGGTCACTGCATGGTACCTTCTGCTGAGACTCAGAGGAAATTAGGACTTAGCTTTGTATTGCTAAGCTGATGCCGGGTTGTGATAAGGGCTAATTAGTTTGCAAAGGCTAATTAGTTCTTAAATTGGCATTGAAAATGGCAAGTTAGGTCAATTCTATGTTCTGAAGCTTTGCTCTCAATCACCAGAAGAGAGAGCACTAATTCAGTATTAAGACCCCAGCAGTCATAAATGGACGGTTGCACAAACAACCAAAAGCCTTTTGTGAATTAGATAACAATTTGATTTAGTACTAAAGAGATATCTAAGAATTTTTTTTTTTTTTTTTTTTTACCAAAAACCTGTGATCTCAGAATGGCCACTTGCCTGGTTACCAAATGTTATTTTACTGCCTTATCTGAAAAAATGGCATAAAAATCTTACCAAATTCGGAAATCATGCTTCATATGCAAGCCTTATGTTTCTATATCTATGACTAATGTGGGAATAATAATTTCTTAACTATTGGCATTTATGTAAACATAAATAAAGTCACAGAATCTGGAAAGCCAAAGGCTAAGAATCCAGGGCCCTAGTAATGAATTATTAACCTCACCCTTCAAGCTGAAAGATTAAAACAACATCTTTGATATTCATAGATAGTCTTTTTAAAAAAACATTGTTTCAAATTGTTTTTTTACCCACATGGAATGAAGTATTAACCTCAGTTCAGTTACTGGCATATTAATATGATCATCTTAATTTGTATATTGTTTCCAGGTTTAGTAATAAATAAAACGGTTTTAATTCCCTTCTACAAATACCAAAACACATAGATTAAGGAAGGAGAATATTGGTAGAATTTAGATAAACCTGCCATTCTGACTAATATTTATTTCCATAAATATGTTTCTTTATTCTTATATTTTATTAATATAACATTATCAACATGTCTTACTATTGTAAAAATAGATAGGTGTTGCTCATTCTTTATACAAATATAAAAATTAATAAAAGTAAAATCTGCTGATTACAAGTGATATATTTTACAAGCAATTGAAAAATGCAATTCTAATTATTGTTTTCAAAAATATTTCCTTCTTTCATTCTAATTTTACATTTTAAAAGACTTCATTGAAAATTTTAGAGTGTCACACATCCAAAAGCTTAATTAAAATATTTTCTGACCTAGGCTTAGGCTTCCAGGGATTTTGAGTGACAGCTCAAGAGCTCCATCTGCTGTTACATGAGAACCTTACACATAGCCACAGGACTATATATACATATTAAAAAATGAGAGCAAATATTATTTCTATTTCTAAAAATTAATGCAGAAAGAAATAAGCATAACAATCTTCTTTTCTTCATGTCTTTGGTATAGTAGTTTCCTGCTTAATGGAAAACTATAAATAAAAATTATGAACAAAATATGTTATACTTGTAATTACATTAAAAATAATGACTCCATTCAAATCATTATATTTTCATATTAAAATTATTTTGGGTATTAACATCCATCTTACCCCAAAATTTTTGTTTTAAACATTCTTCCCTCTCTATACCACTATCATCTCATTTATCAGAATATGTCCTTGTATTGAGTTATTTAGTTTAATTCATTAGGGCTTATTCTTCTCATATGCAAGCTTTAACAGACTGTAACTTAGAAAGAAAGAGCTCACCTTTCAAAATCAATATTCTAAGCAGTCTAACTTCTCTATTTGTTAATAAAATATTTCCTCACAATATGCTAAGTGTTTTAATAGTGAAACAAACATGATTTAGATATCTGGATTTCATTTTTAGTTTCCATTCTTTTTATTTCTGTTTAGATTTTGTATGTTTACATGTTCAGATTGAATGCAGTTCTCTGAAATTGGCTATGACAGTGAATCCAGGGATAGGTTTATCCACCAAATCAATGTTTTCAGAAAAAAAAAATATCCCTAGAAATTGTATTTTGAATCTTACAGCTAGTTTTTTTTTTTTTTAAGTAATCAAACTCATCTTGGACCCTTTTTTATACTCTGCACAGTTCATTACTTAGGAAAATTAATAATCATTATTAAAATCATCTCTGTGATGTCTTCCATATTCTAGTTTGGATTGTATCATGTGCTACATTTCTGTCAATTCTTCTGCAATCATCTTTAAAAAAATGTTTCATAATATTCTATTAGTGTCATAAGCTTCTCTTTGTTCAGGCATTCCCCAGTCGATAGTTATTCACTTTCTCAGGGCTTTTCTAAGCTTTAAAAAATACTTTGTTTGTCTTTTTGTTTTTTTGATTGCCCTGGAATTTTTTTTTATTATTTTGCCCTAACATAATAACACATTGATAACAATAGGAAAATGAAGAGAATGGTCATATTATACTGAAGTTAAATTAATTTCAATGACCAATCTTTGTCATGAATTAGTGACTAGGAAACTCACAAATTTTTCTCCATCGAGAGATGAGATACTATGGATATATAAAGGTTGCATATATGATGCCCTCGACACAAATAAAGAAATTCAAAATGAAGGAGTTGGGTTTGGTGTAAAATATTCTACATGCTGTTTGTTCATTTGTTTTACTTTGAGATGATTCTGGGCCAATGAATGTTAAATTCCAAATGGCAATACATAATATTAGAATACATTTCAAAAATTGAGGTAGAGGAGTCAAGAATAGAACTGTATATGTTTTACATGTCTATCTCCTATCTATGTTCTTTTTTGGATGTTGTATGATGCTTCTGGAGAGAAGTTTATATATTTTTAAATTTTTTTAACCCATTCATCTCTCTGCCTGTCCATTTAGAAGTGAATCTAATGGTCTCAAAGAAGGAAATTGCAGATGTCAAGCACAGGTTGTTCCAATTGTTTTGTAGCTACCATGGGACAACTATCACCTTTCCCTTCCCCTTCTCTTATTCTTGAGAGTTCCTAAAATTTATCACAATACCTATGGAGGAAAACTTTCATCCTCCTTTCTGAGGAATAGTCTCTTATTAGTTTATTCTTTCCTCAAGTTAAGAACAACTACAAATTTCAGGGTATTTGTGGGCAACCAATACTTTCTGTAATATGTTACATTCATGTCGTTGCTCTTTAGCAAAATACCTGGTACATGCTAAGTGTTTAATAACAAAGTACTTGTTGATTATAGTATGAAAGATTGAAATACTTCACAATTACATTCCAATATTCCTACCTTTTCTTTCATCCAAAACTTTCAGAGCATTCTTTCAAACCTTGCTAAAGGAGGTCTTCAGGTTGTAGTAATAGGGAATGAGCCAGTAGATAAGGCAATACTAATGGTCAAAGGAAAAGTTGATTGTGTGAGTAAAGTGGTGAAGAAGGAAACAAATGCAATTAAGTGTATGAAAAGGAATATTGGCCTTAGAAAGAACGTACATGATTTTTCAGAAATCATAGCAAAGTACAAAATAATAGTGAATATCTTAAAGAAATTTTTGAGATATTGAAGAAGGGAGAAAAGACAGATCATGGGAAATTGTCCCTGTTTTATGATTGGATATTTTCTTCTGACAAAGTATATGCAGGAGAATGTGTATGAGGTTGGAGGAAACGAGAATTTTTGGAATCCCTTTGGAGTAGTGCCATTAAAAATCAATCGAAGAAGAGTAAAATGATTAATTTTCTCCAGTGAATGCCTGTTTGAGATTAGATAAAATGAATTTGTTTTGGATTCATTCCACAATATTGCACAATTTACTCCAGTCCAGTTGTGCAATATGTAAATAGGAGCTGAGGAGCCAAATGAATAGAATAATACAAGGTTAAGGTGTGAAAGGGTGTGAACAATAAAATGACTAGGTTCTAAGGAGAGTAGAGGACAGTAAAATGTTAAGTTGATTAAGTAGAATATCAATAAACAAGACAATAAAGCCCAGAACAGTGTTGATAGAGAAATTGTCTTCAGGGGTAGATGAACTGAAAGTCGTGTTGAAATCAAATAATAGTTTTAGAGGAAATGAGGCATGAGAAAAAAATGTAATGATAGGTTCTAATCAGATAAAGAAATTCTAGCATGCTTATTCATATAGAGAGATCAAGTATGTGTCCATTCCCATGTGTGTCTGAGGTAGAGAGAAAAATTATATTCAAATGGAGGATATTGAAGAAAGTAGCCTTGGTGATTGAGGTAACAACAATGTATATGTTTAAGTCTCTCACTTTAATGCTTGTGTGGAGAGGTGTAACAGGAAGCACCCTAGCATGCCTAGGGCAGCTACTAGCACAGGTTCTTAGATCTGCTTTTCTAAAGGAAAGCAACTCAAAATGGGTTAACAATCTTACTTTAATCAAACATATCATTTACCTAGTTCAGGGGGA
>JAQQSV010008010.1:0-13876 GCA_028646515.1 Pseudochirops corinnae
GGAAACAGGGGGAGACAGAATGGGGTTGAGCATCTCATGGAAGAGACAAAAGATAATTGTTACAATAGAGGGGGAGAACAGGAAGGCAAAAGGGAAAGAGTCAACCTTACTCTCACTGAACTTGGCTTAGGGAAGGAATGACATAAATTCTAAACTGGGCATCTTGCCACACAGGAAAATAGGGGGAATGGGGATGAGAGGGAGGATGATGGAGGGGAGGGCAGGGTGGGGGGGAGGGTTGATGGAAGTGCACACTTCTGTAGAGGGACAGGGATAGGGTAGAAAGTGGATGGGGGGTCGGATGGGAAGGAGTGACAAGTCATCAGTCTCTCACAATGTGCTCACTGTGGAGAGGTTCTGCGTAATTACACACGTACAGCCTGTACTTGATTGCTTGTTTTTCCAGTGGGGGTGGCTGACGAGGGAGGAAGAGAAAGAATCTAGAATTTAAATCTAGAAATTCTATAATCAAATGTTAAAAATATATATGTACATATATACATACATATATATACAATTATTATTACTATTATTATTAACTACATCCAACTGGAACTTAAGATAAACAGGCACTGTGGAAGGGAGATCCATCCTGCCCTATCGGAAAGTTAGAGGAGTGATGGGGGAGAACGCAAGAGAGATTAGATTGGGGGAGGGGTTATACCAGGGGATGGCTGTTTTGAGGGGGGGGTAGAGGAAAGATGGGGAGAAAATTTGTAACTCAAAATCTCGTGGAAATGAATGATGTAAACTAAAATAAATAAAATAAAATTTAAAAAGGAGAGAAAGAAGTAAAAAAAATTGGTAGAGAACAGAGGTATTTTGTGGGTCAATCTCTTTAATTTTAATGGTCAAATATATACAAATCCTGAGCCTTCAAAATCTCAAAAGTAGACTGTCTTAAAAAGTTTTGTGGAAAAATCACAGGCTGAGTTAAAAAACTGACATATAAATAGCTAAACTTCAGTGTGCTAAACATGAAAGAATCCTTTAGTTCAAATCAAACCATACCACTTAGTTTTCAGGAAGACAAAATACAAATAAATAATTTCAGTATCATATTACAAAATGCAGGTAGGGAGGTATACATGGATTGAGAGCTTGTGAACTTGTGAAATGACACTGGTTTTCTTTATAATGGCTGTAACTCATTAGAAAAGTGTTTTGTTTTTTTTTTAACTGACCATGGTAGTAGCAACTTTGGCAACTGAATTATTTAAAAATTCTGGATTACATTCCTGAAAATAATTTGATAATTAAAAAAGGGCAAAATTAGTGTGAGGTATCTTTTTGTTTCTCTCACTGGCACTACTTCTAAACTTTGTGGGAAATGTGTAATTTTTATTAGTTTCAGAAACTTCTGTTCAAAATACGGAAATAAATCTATGATTAAAAGTAAGTGTAGTTCTCCTGACAATGCTCAATTCTGTTCCTTTTTCTCGAGAAAAAGGCACTGATAATTTCCTGATTAATTATGTAGACAGGAAGCATTCAAGTAATTATAGATATTAAGAGGTTTTAAAAATGATTTGTTAAAATGGATTTTGAAAGCAACCACATACAAACAGAATTAATGTTGTAAATAAGTGGTTTAATTCACTGTCACTTTTTACTATATAAGATGTCACTCAGTAAACATCGGAAGATTTTAAGGATGTCATCCTTTTAAGAGTTACAGACAAAATACAGTCTATCATGGTGCTGAATCAGGTTTTTTTGTTTTGTTTTGTTTTTTGGCATGGCTACCCCACTGTGAGTTTATAACTATCAGATGCTGCTTATATAATTTTATTTTACATCTTCAGTTCAGAACATATGGCACAAAAAAATATGAAATCTGATACTTATGACTTTTGCGTAAATGAAATTGAAAAGAAAAAGTTCACTTTTCCAGCGGTGAAGACCTCCCCACGCCAACATGCCTCTCGCGAAAGACCTCCTGCACCCCTCACCCGAGGAGGAGAAGCAGAAACACAAAAAGAAGCGCCTGGTGCAAAGTCCGAACTCGTATTTCATGGATGTGAAGTGCCCAGGGTGCTATAAAATCACCACTGTCTTCAGCCACGCAAAAACAGTGGTTCTCTGTGTCGGATGCTCCACTGTACTCTGTCAGCCTACTGGAGGCAAGGCGAGACTTACAGAAGGATGTTCCTTCCGACGGAAGCAGCACTAATGACTGAATCAAGATGAATGAGGAATTGTAAAGAATAAAACAAATTTGATAAAAAAAAAAAAAAAAGAAAAAGTTCTCAACAGAACAAAAAAAAATCTTCCATTAAACATAAATTATTTTTACTGCTTAGTCTTAGTTGCATGGGATTTAAAATTATAAAAAAATGAAAAACACCATTAATTATACAGAGAAAAAAAATTCCTGGTATAATAGTGTTTCCATCATGGAACTCTGAAAATTCAAAATATAAATGCAGTAAAACCAAATATTCAATGATAAATTTTATTTACAAATGTTGAAAGGTAGAAGGGAGAGGGGAAAGTCTAATAAAATTTTTAAGGTTATAAAACTGTAAAATTTGTGTAATTAATGATGAACCAATACAAATACAGTAAACATAAAAGTTGCTATATTTTATACTATCTGCAAACTTAAATAATTTGAAAATGTATCATTTTACCTAAAATGTTTTTAGATCTTTAGTGCACTTTGTTAGATATAATAAACTTTAGATTACTAAAAGTGTTTATTAAGTGTAACTTGCCTAAAAACATAAAAGTATATTTAATTTTAAAATTTTAAGTTTAATTTCTTCCAAGAGGAATTTGGATGCTTGCTTACTAATGAAAGCAACACAAAGAGGGATGCTTTAGCACAACATTACTCTGCCTAATTTATAATTTAAAAGCAGGGAAAAGTCCAAAAGAATAAACCAGTCAACAATACAAAATGTTTATCTGTTACACATTTTTTAAAGTATTTTTTAAAGTTTCAGTCAGGTAGAAATTCATGGAATTCTGGTAGCCAGTATCTCGCTGTGGATAAAGATCTAGAATAAAGATGATTTAAGGAAAAGCATCTCCAATTGTGCTTTTAAAACAATGAAGCCATTACTATACTTAGCAAATGATGTATACTTATAACATAATCTTCTCATCAAGCATATAAAATAATTTATTTTGTCCTTAGCCTTTAAAGGGATCACATACAACTCATCAATCTCAGCTGCCACATTAAAGGCTTGAATGCTAAAACTGTATCAGTTCCATGAAAAGAGTGGCCAACCATGACCCAGTTTAGGGGAAGGAAGAATTCTGTCTTACTAGAATGGAATTCAGGCTGCAGAGAATCTCTGGTGAAATTCACCAGCCCTTAAGAAGTAGTTGGAAACATTTTCTGAATCCCCTTATTTAGCTCATGCAAAGAATCAAGAGGAGGTTTTGTCAAGAGAATTGTTGATCGCTTTTTTGTTTGTTTTAACACGAAAATTGTTAATAAATACGTTGAGTTCCTCACTGTAATTAAACCCTGTCACACAAGGTTCTATATTAATCAGCTACTACTAGGGATTGATAAAACAATGCCAAAGGTAACAGATGATCATAGACTAACTTGTGATCAAAGGACTTTAGTACTCAAACGTGTATAATTCACAAAAGGTTTTCAAAGAATTCAGACTTGCTGTCTGACAAGAATAATGTAGAAATCTGGAAAACAGTTTGGCAAAAATTACATTTAGGCCAGTACGTTATACCATATATGACAAAAGGCTCCAAATGGATGCATTATCTATAGTAAATATAAATGGAGACAGCACAAAAAAAAAAATGAAAAGGGGGTATATTTCAGATTTGTGAATGGAAGAGAATTCTTAGCCAAGCAAGGGATAAAGCTTATCATAAATAATCATTTGTTTTAAAAAAAATTAAAGCTTTTGTACAAACAAAATCTTGGACCAGAAGAGGGAATTAGTTGGAGAAAAGTCTCTTAGCAATAAGTATTTTGGGGAAAAAATCTGATATCTAAAATATATGGTGAACTGAAAAGCAAAAGATATGAACAAATAGTTTTCAGAAGAAATGTGAAGGATCAATAGCAGCTCAGACCTAAGTTCAAATCTAGTCTCAGATTGAGAGTAGCTAAAGGTCTCTAGCTTCTTCAATCCATCACCCACAGCATGAAAATGAATATTTCTAAGATACAGTTATGACCAGGTCATTTCCTTATTCAAAAATTATAAGTAGTTTTTTAATTTACCAATATATTAAAATACATACTTCTCACATGGGCATTTAAACCCTCATCTATTAGGTTCCCATCCTATTTCTTCAGAATTATTTTAGCTTATTCCATTTACATGCTTTAGGACAGGGGTTCTGTGAAGTTTGGATTCAGTCACAGGGCCACACTTGAGGACCAAGAGGGCCACGTGGTCTCAAAGTTGCAGGTTTCCCACCCCTGCTCTAGGATCTAGTAGAAATGGTCTATTATCCCTTAGCACAGTGACTAGTACACAGTAGATTTTTTTTTTTTTGGATGCAATTAGTTTAAATGGCTTGCCCAGAATCACACAGCTAGTTAAATGCCAAGTTGGATTTAAACTTGGGCCCTCCTAACTCCATGGCCTGTACCCTATCCACTGTACCACCTAGCTGCCCCCATAGTAGATTCTTAATAAATGTTCTTGACTCTCTCAGAGTGAGTCTGCAGAGTCTCTCTGAACAAAGGCACAGTTGGGAGGGAAGGAGAGGAGGGAGGTGTTGATGATGAGGTAGCAAAGAAGATTAAGAAGTAGTAGATAGACAAGCAAATGGAAAAAACAGGAGAAAGAAGTATTATGGAAGCCAACAGAGGAGGGAGTATCCAAGAGATTGTGGTGGTCAACAAAGTCAAAGAATGTAGAGTAGTCAAGAAGGTCAAAGAGAGAAAAAAGGCCAAAATGTCTAGAAATTCAAAAATCACTGACAACTGGAAAAAGGTATTTTTAGTTGAGTGATGAGGTCAGAAATCAGACTGCACTGGGCTAAGAAATGAGTAGGAAGAAATTAAGTGGAGACAAACAGCAGAGCTAGCTTTTTCTATAAGTCTCATAAGGAAAGGAAGAAAATATATGAGAAAAACTTGAGGATATGTTTACTTCCCTCTAGATACACATTATTTTGCTAAATATATATTGAAAATATAACAATGCCTATTTTCAAACTGCATTGAAACATTTTTGTTTAGGTTTGGCAGTAATATATCTAAAAATGCTTTTGATGAAAACTGATAAGGACTGGACTATTGCTAGGCCCTAGGTAAGAGAGTGACTCCATATTTGAACAATGACAAACCCATCTATATATCAGGAAACTCCTATGTACCCAAGAACTGGCTGCTACATTTAGGATTAGGTTAGCAAACTATCAGCTCAGCAAACTTTATCTAATCCAAATGTGCAAGGTTAGCAAACTTTACTAAAGACAGTGTCCTTGTGTTTGATGGGAATCAGGAGAGGGAAGGGAAGTGAATGAATGCTACAGTCTAGACGACCCACTGATTAAATACTTCTATAAGGTCCCACCTCCACTCAGTTCCTATGAATCTGTTCAGCAACAATAAACATGTAATAGTAAAGATCGAGGAGATATTGGGTCTTTATTGAGATTCACAGCCAACTATATTGCCAAGCTACTGATGTGTGCCCACAGGACCTGAAGGACAAGGTATAAGCCTGTCATACTTATAAGCCTGTGAATAATAAATAGCCTGATTACTGATCCTTAGAAGACGCAGGTTCTTTTTGTTACCTCTTCACCCTGGATCTGTGTGCATGCTACTGGCATTTTGCATCAATAGTTGCTATCAAGTGTTTTTACACTCATTGTTTTAGCTCATACTTGGTAAATGGAATGTAAGGTCTCTAGTGGTTTGCTAGACTTTTCTATGATGAGGGAATTAAAAAAAAATAAACAAATTGTGTCAGTTTCTCTTCTTTGCAAATGCTGGTAGTATGCATGGAGCAAAATTTATCATAGGAGAATGAATGCCAGAAGAAACATTTTTGGAGAAAGTTTCATGATGGTCTCTGGATGAGACAGCAATGCTCATGCAAGTTTTCATCTAAGTGGAACAAATTAACATCCTACGTGGGAGAAGGATATTTAACAATGGATTCTCAAAGAATTATTTTTGTTCTTAAAAGCAATGGGCAGGTTCCTTGATTTTATGACAAAATGGATATTTTACTTGAAAGCTGCATTCAAATAAAATTAGTTTAACAGGAAAGGCTGGAAGTTTCTAAATGCACACCTGGTTAAGCCAACAAAAAAAGGAATATAACAAAAGAAATCAAATCAAAGGGAAAGAGATCCATTTTTAAAAAAGGGTCACCAAATACGTACTGAAATTGAAATTATATCAGAAAGAATGGCAGTTAACAGTGGGACAAATATTTATTCAAACAATATGTGCTTTCTAAAGATATATATTTTTTTTATAACATCACATAGAACAGTGGTTCTCAACCTTCCTAAAGCCACGACCCTTTAATACTCATATGCAGGCATATCTGCATGTGGGCGGACCTGCCTGGAGATGGATAGAGGAGCGGTATCTCAGTTCCTAAGACCATCGGAAAAATGTGTTTTCCGATGGTTTTAGGTGACCCCTGTTACCCCTGTGAAAGGGTCATTGGACCTCCAAAGGGGTCGCGACCCACAGGTTGAGAACCACTGGCATAGAACTTCAGATAAAACTTAGCCTTTATAATCAAACGAGGAACCCAATTAATATGCAGAAAAACATAAAGTAGAGAATTGTTTTAAATAACTTGAACAAGGCTGGGTGATATATAACTAAATTAGTCATGAAAAAGTAGAGTACAACATACTTGACCTATGTTTAACAAATAACCATCTTGAAAAGGGCAGAAATGCCTTTCAAAGCAAAATATACCATCACTTATGTGAAAACACTGGATGTTGAATTAAAGAAGTTCTAAGTGAGAATGTGATTGAAAATTACATTTGATCACTTCAGTAGACACATCCAGAGTGACAGTAAAGTGTGCTTCAGCATTTAAAATCTACATCTGCAACTGATTTCAATCCATCAGCCAAAAGATGCATTTATGCTGCGGCTATTACATTTTCAGAAGAGTTTAAATTACAAAACTTGAGAGAGCTTCAAAGCAAGTCTTAATCTAACCACCCTGATCTTGATGGCTCAGTTAAAATATAAGATGCTTAATAGAAAAGAACCTCTTCAACAAAATGGAAAACAATTGTACTTAAATCAAGTTATTTTTAATTTCCTTTCATAAATCAGTTAAATGTACCAACCTGGGGGTTCGAACATTTTATCTCAAGTGACTCTAGGTCAACATGGAGACAGACAACAAATGAATGTCTGGATTCAGGCCCCACGGCAAGCAGCTTTTGAGAAGTGACAGCCAGAGTAGATGTACAACCCATTGGCTGCACTAACCCAAGTGTCATTTGGTGTCCAAGCAGGGTATAAATGCTGAAATGATATAAACTGATAGTCCATGGGAAAGCATTACCTGAAGACAGATAAAACACACATATACAAAGTGGTTAAAATTTACTTTAGGGAAATTTTTTATGTCATCTTAATATCATTAAAATATACTCAGAAAGCGATTATATCATAAATAACATAACATTCTAAAAACAGTTTGATAAGTAGTTTGCATATTATTTTTGAAGTAAAATATACCTTAATGCTCTAAATGGATATCACAATCATTAAGTAGGAAGAACAAAATTATAAAGATAGTATTACAATATCATATATCCCAAATGGCTCTAATCTGTCAGTTCAAGGTAGTCTTGTGTGTGTGTGTGTGTGTGTGTGTGTGCGTGCGCGCATGTCTACCTTCAAATTATCCCCTGACCTTTGGTTCTCTATTACCAAATATTTACTGGACATTTCAAATTGGATATTCTGGAGACATTTCAACATTAACACATCTTAAACATAACTCATTCATTTTTCTCTAAAAAAGGTTCTACATTTCCAAACTTTTACACTTCTACCAAAGGTACTACCAGTCTTCTAGTCTTCTAGGTCCATAACTTTGGTATTATTATGATGCTCCTCCATTCCCCTCATGCCACATACTCAATCATTTGTCAAGTTTTACTATTTCTACCTTCACAACACAACATATCTTGTAACTCAACCCTATCAACTCACAAAGCTACTGCCTTAGGTCAGGTACTTATTACCTCTTACCAAGATCACTGCAATAACTTCCTAATAGGGGTCTGAGTCTTAAATCTCTCCTCCCTCTAGTCTTTCCTCCATGCAACTGCCAAGGTGATTTCCAGATTAAAAAGCTTCTCCCTGACTGAATAAACTCAAGTGGCTCTGACTTAACAAGCCTGTGGGATCAACAGTTTTTAGAAAGATGCAGTGTTATGTGCAGAACAAGAAATTGGAGCAATGCCACAAAAACCAAGCTTTGACTACCCAGGCACATCAGAGCCAACTGGCTTACTGAGGTGATTTCCCAAAGCAAGTTAACAAATGATTGCAAAGCAACTATGAGAATATTCATCACTTCCAAATGAAGTCAATCTGAGGAGAAATTAATATTTTCAAGAATCCAGAGAAGTCATAAATGATTAATTTATAAAACTTACTATTAGATTTTCCTGGCAAAGGTCTACATAAGCAGGGGAGAAAAGCTGAAATGACTGGAATAAAGTGTCAGTAAAATGATCAACCCGAACTTTTACTTCCTGTGTGACTATAACACTGTTTTGAGAACAAAACACTGCTGAGAATCAGCAGATTTGAAAAACTTATTTTGAGTATGAATTAGCACAGGTCTAGTGCCAAAAATATTAATGAATATGAACTCTAATTTAAGTGAATCTTTTATTTACCTCTTTCAGAATCCATGGAATTAAATGTCTACAAATTCTTATTGCTAAAAGCTATTGCTAAGAAAAACTGAGGAAAGTGATTACTTCCTTATTAATTTCTCACAGAATATATAAATGTAATGTAGTATATAATCACCTGTGGGAATCTGCAATGTAATCAATGTGGGGAAGTAAAGATCTGGAAACTCCCACACTCAGTGCAAATCACACAACTCTTACCTCTACTTGCTTAGGACACTCAGAGATTAAGAAATTTTCCCCACTCACATGAATGAGAGACATGAATCAGAGACAGGTATTGTCTCAGCTATACTTTCTTGACTTCAAGGCCAACTTGCAAACCATACCACAGAGCCTCACGTATTCTCTAAGAAACACAACATCATAGACTTATAGAACTGATAGTCTTAGAGGTGGGAAGGCTCTCCAGAGAAAATTTGGGACAGTGTCCTGCCTTCCAGGGACTTATCCTCATTTTATAGGCAGGGCACAGAGAGATTTAACTTCCTGAGGGAAATGGGGTAGGTTTATCTTTTTTTCAACATCAACTATTTTCTCATTTTTAAAATAAAAATAGTACCTTCAACTTCTGTGGCTATATAAGTTTCCCATAAAGGTTTTCTGTTGTTTAGAATTTGGTGACTTTTTAAAAAAGAAAATCAGTGGTGTTTGTAAATTCCCTAAGTAACAAATAATTAACTTGTAGAAAATAATGGGTTGGTTTGTTTGGTTTCTGTCCTGTTCTATAAGTTTTCCAAATTTCCTTTTAAGTAGCTAACCAAAAGGTTTCCAATATTTATTGCACTGCATCATCCATTATAAATTTTATAATGAAAAAACTCTACCACTTTTATTATTAGGCTAACTAAATGCTTAAAACATCATACCCAATTTCAACAGAACAATCAATGTTTTAAGGGCTTTTTGTCAGTAAAATGATGCACATGATTTTGACAAACTATTAACCACTAGTAGTGCATTCTACTTTCCAAATTAGAAAAAAGATAAATTTAATAATTTATTTCCAGAGAGAGACAGCTTACCGTACTTAGGTAAAGCACTGGGCTTGAAATCAATTAGCAAGACATGACTATAGATCCTTCCTCCAATGCTTTTGTAGCAAGACTTGGGACAAATAACAAACCCAAAGAGCATCATTTACACATCATCATTAAAATGGGGATAATAATAGGTATAGTGCTTAACTCAAAGGGATTTTTTTCTTGTGAGGCCTAAGTGAGAATTATAAGAAATAATATAATTTGCAAATCTTAAAATGTAGACAGATATCAGATGGGCAGATGTGAGTGGGTGTGATCCACATGATTGAAGGTGAGGTCATAATGCTGATGACAATAGCTCCAGATCCATTTTTCATTTTGTTTGGATTTTGTAAACTCATTTATTAAGTCACCTACAAGATGTACTGTGCCTCAGCAATGGGAAGGATATAAATCTTTGCAGAGAAAAGTAATGGACAAAAATATATTGAGCACATAATATGCGCCAAGCACCATTCCTAAACCTGGAAGTCATGGACACAAAAACAAGATAGTGTCTGTTTCCAAGTATTTAACATAGTGTAGGGAATATGCAAGCAATGTTAAGGATCAGAAAAATATAAGGTAATTTGGGAAGGAAGAGAGCATCAACTGAGAACCTAAGAAAAGACTTTTGATAAGTGGTGTCAATAAGAGGATAGAAGATTCTAAGAAGCAAGGATGAGAAGGAAGTACCTTCCAGCTGTAATGGCAAGCAAAGGAGTACTTTCCTCCTTGTTTCAGTTATTCAAGTACTTAGATCTTTGTTTCAGCTATTCAAGTGCCTTTGAGCCCCTCTGTGATTTGGAGGTGGGTGGAACTTGGTGATGCAACAGGAAGGGTGGAAGAGGAAGAAGCAGAGAATATACAAGCAGGAACAGGAGCTGGGACCAAGCAGAACTGAGAGGGAGAACAATTATGATGTTGGCACTCTGTCTATCTGTTCTATGTTGATTTGTGTTTGTGTTACTTCGTCAGACAGAAGCATTCTGTCTTTTGATTTGTATACTTTGCCAGACAGAAACACTCTGTTGACTTGTGTTTGAGTTACTTTGTCAGAAAGGAGCATTCTGTCTGTTGAACTGTGTTACTATGTCAGACAGAAGAACTCTGTCCATTGACTTGTGCTGATTTCACAGACAGAAAATGAACTGAGATGATAGGCCCAGCAATGTGTGTGAATATCATTATAAGTCTGCTAAGCTTAAAGTGAGTAAACATTGTTGTGGCTCTGTTAAACTTTGTCTTCCAAGAAACAGACACTGTAAAGGACTTGGAGTGGACTAGCCACCATGAGCTTCGAGCTGAAACAGGAGCTGGAACAGGAGCTGAGAGCTGCCTACCTGTGAATCCAGGTGACAGTTGGGAGAATTCAGGCAAGAGCTGGAAGCATGGAAGAGGAGCCATGGAGTTTGGAAGCCAGTCTCCAGTCAAAATGAAAGGACCTTTACTTGGGTACTTAGTGCTGACTGACAAGATTAATATTGTGACATAGGGGTGAGAAACCTTTGTACTTTGTACCCCTTAAGGATTATTGTTTCTTAAGGATAATTGGAAACCAGTCTCCAATCAAGATGAAAGAAGACTTTAGATGGGTATTTTATACTTGACTGATTCAGATTGTGACTTACTGAATGAAATCTTTTGTTTAAGACTATGTGGCCACCTTAGTGATAACGTGTTATATATGATAACGTGCAAACCAGTGGGAGATCCTGAGCCCCTGAGAGGTGGGTCAGGCAAATGCCAACACCAGGACCCCCCAAATGAGTTAGCATACCTATGGTAATGTACAGACTCAAGCTCCAAGAACCACCATATGCTTCAGCATAACCTTGGGCAAACAGGCCACCTCCAGCAGCCAGACCTCCACATGTTTCAGTGTAGCTCCAGGCAAAGGAGGAAACACCCCATTGGGCCTCAGCACATGCCAGATAGCACTAATAGGACACCATTTCAGCAAGAGATAAGTTGCCAGACCCCTATGGCCTCCAGCAGCACCAACCATCTCTCATCACAACCCCTAGCTCAGCACCAGACGAGGGTGCCCTGTGGACCTCAGGGCAACATCAGTGCAGCACCAGGTTGTTATGGGAATCTGAAGATCTTCCCCGCCTCTAGGCCCTTTCATAGGCTTAAGTGGCTCTGAGAACCTTGCCTGATTTGAAAGTATACTCTGCCCCCTAATAGTCTTAATGTGGTCACATGGAGCCTGTGGCAGGAAGCTTGTTCTTCAGGAATGCCCACACCTTATTACTTCGTGACTGGGCAGTGGGTCAAGAGGGCTGTGACATTCTCTGATCCAGGAAAAGGCTATATATACCCTGATGTGAGTTTTTTATTTGGGGCTCACTTTGGAAAGAGTTGTGTGATTTGGCCAGATCAGACTCTGGTAAGCCATGGGGGCCCCGGCTTTGAAAACCCAGATGTTGGTGCTTCCCTCTCTGGTAAATGACTAGGTATGGATGTAATGGTCAGATGGTTGAAAGCCTGTCTGCTGATCTGTTTCTCTGTCTGCCTGTAATTTCTGTTTGTATTCTCTGAAGTTCAGGGTGCTGACTTTTCCCCTGAACTAGGTAAATGATATATGTTTGACTGATTAAAGTAAGACTGTTAACCCTTTTTGAGTTGCTTTCCTTTAGAAAAGGAGATCTAAGAACCTGTGCTAGCAGCCATCCTGGCCATGCTAGGGTGCTTGCTGCTACACAAGTAAACAGCCAGGACCTGAAATACCTGGCACAAGAAGCCTGAGACAGATCCCCTTCCACCACAAGTGCAAAGCTCAAATTTAAAAGTGAAAAGGCCAAAAAAAAGGAGCAAAAAACGTCAAAAAAAGAATCTGACTATATAAAGTTGGTGGTGATAGGAAATATTAAGACATAAACTCAGAAGAGGACAACAATGTCAAAACATCTACGGCAAAACTCCACAGAAAAACAGAGAAGTGGTCTCAAGCCCAAAAAGGAACTTAAAAATCATATAAGACATAGAAGAGGGGGTGGAGCCAAGATGGCAGCGTAGGAGCAGCAAGGTACCGCAGCTCCCAAATAGCCACCTCAAATACCCATAAAATATGACTCTAAACAAATCTTAGAGCTCTAAAACACATGCAAATACACCTCCCACTGAAGGCAGTTTGGCTAAAAGGGACCATCTCAGTGCTGGGAGCCAAAACAAGCCCAGCCTGAAACTGGGGCGCGGCCACAGGGGCAGCCGGACAAGCTGAGTCAAGCAGCAGCTGGAGCTTCAGGAGAGTGGATCAGTGGCAGCTGTGGCAGTTTCCAGAATTATCAAGCCAAGAAAAAAGGACTAAGTGACAGGTCAGTGGAACTCAGCTAAACTTGGGGAAGAAAAGTGGGTCCAGCCAAACTGCCTCCAGGGAAAGGAAGCGGCAGAAGCATGGCCCTGCAGCTGCCTCCATGTAGCAGCTTCGGAACTCCCGGCCTGCAGACTGCAGGGGGGCCAAGTGATCGTTCAGAGGCCAAGTGCTGTTGCGTTGAGCGGCCTGGATCCGGATCATGGTCTTGGGTGGTGGTCCTGGGGTGCGTTTTCAGTGAGCCAAAGACGGTGGGGGCTGCAAAACAACGGCAGCCTCCTGATAGCTTCAGCAGCTGGGAAAACCCCAGTGATTTGGGACAGAGCTTTCCCCTCTGGAAGCAGAGTTCCACAGAGCTAAAAAATCATTGACTGGCCATCATGAGCAGGCAAAGGAAGCAAAGTAAAAACAACAACCAAACTCTAGATTCCTTCTTTGGGGATAAGAAGGATCAAAGCATGGAATGGGAGGAAGACAACACAGTCAGAATTCCCATACCAAAAGCTTCCAAGAAACATGAAGATTGCCTAAAAGCCACAGATCAGCTTAAGAAGGATTTTGAAAACCAAATGAGACAAGCAGAGGAAAAAATTGGGAAGAGAAATAAGAATGATGCAAGAAAATCATGAAAAGAGAGTCAATAACCTGACTGAAGAAAATAACACCTTAAAAA
>JAQQSV010008011.1:0-13875 GCA_028646515.1 Pseudochirops corinnae
TCTGATTTTGAAAAAAGAAAAGGAATATGACATGTGAATAGAATCTGAAGCTCTATTTCATTTTCCATTGACTTGATCTAAAACAGTGGTTCTCAACCTTCCTAATGCTGTGACCCTTTAATACAGTTTCTCATGTTGTAGTGACCCCCAACCATAAAATTATTTTTGTTGCTGCTTCATAACTGTAATTTTGCTACTGTTATGAATCTATCTGATATGCAGGATGTACTTTCATTGTTACAAATTGAGCATAACCCACAGATTGAGAACCACTGATCTAAAAGAAGGAAAACAGTGCTTTTTATTATCTTGACTTCAAAATTCTATCAGAACCATAGAAAATTAGAGGTGAAAGGGAACCTGAGGAAAACATCTAGTTTAAACCATTCCTTTTTTAGATGAGGAGACTGAGGACCCAATAATGGCCAGGTCACACATAGCTAGTAAATAGAAAAGCTGCTTTGCCAATTTAGATTTTCCAACTCTGAATATGTCGTTCTTGTCACTGTTACATACAAACCTTCTAATGACCAAACCTTTTTTGTTCCCCCTCATCCTTCATCTCTATTCTGGATTCTACAATCAGAGTTATAAATAGGGTAGGGTAATAAGAGCAATTCCTCCAGCATTACTGCACCTGTGAGTGTAGTACTGTGAGTGATTTGCATGAAATTCACATATGAATTAATCCAACTTAATTCCACTCAGTAGTCCATTATTAATTAAGTACCTCCTATGCATCAAGACACCATGCTAAATGCTGGGGATTCAAAAAAAAAATGAAATAGCCCCTGCCCTCAAGTAGCTTGTGAACTATCTGGGGGGAAGGGAGGGAAGAAAGATATGAAAACCATATATAAAATAAATTCAAAGTAATCTTTTGAGGGGGCAGGGGAAGAATAGCACTAACAACTAGTAGCACCATGGGAGGTAGGATCCTGAGGTATCTCAGTATTCCAGGTTAGCTCCCAAGCTCAACCCATTCTGCCTCTTTCTCCAGAGGCAGACTTCTGAATAGAAGACTCAAAGTCTCTCCTTGAGGTATGCTCTTCCTCCCAGGCACTATATTCTACCTTTTCCCCGAGTGCCAAAATCTCTAGTTCTAGCTCTACCCAAGATTATCCTGTCCCTGCTTCTCCCCACTGCCAATTTTGTCTTCTGAATGTTTTAGCATCTCTCATGAAGGCCATAAGAGTATCTTTTACATTCCTGCCAGGCTTGTGATCCCCTGGCTGTCCCTTCAAGGGTTTCCAGATAAGCATAATCAGAAACATTGGAGGTTGCCGATTTGGAAGACTTTGTCTTCCAAAGTCTTTGGCTTTGTCTCTTAGTGGGTTGGTGCTGGCTTTGAAGCATGGAGGCTGTCTTCATGGGTCCTTTCCAGTGTTAGTGGAAATCTACCTACTCTCTCCTTTGGGTATTCCATTTCTTTTTTTTTCCCTTGAAATTTCAGCCTTTCATCAAGAAACGGGAATAATCTTATCTGTAGGGCAGACCCTGGTGTTGCTTGTGGCAAAACATGGAGTAGGGGAAAAACACAGCAAACAAAGGAGTAAATTGTATTACAAATGTTTGGATAAAGTCCAAAAGTAAATCAAATAGGTATTTACACTTTAAATAATGTGCTGAATGTTTCTCTACTGTAAACCCCTCATAGCAGATCAATACCATTTACACCATTCACTTGCAGGGAGCAGTAAATGTCCTTCACTCCACCAGTTTTCTACCATATAACATTGTTTAAAAGGTGGCTTTCTGCATCCATTGGGGTATTTTCTGCAAACTGGAAGTAGATCAATTAGTCTTGGTCACATTCGTTGTAGACCCAGATGGGAAAGGGACAGGGGGCTTAGGAAATAATGAAAGGCAGAGGAATGTGTTTGCTTTTAAAGTTCATCAAATTACACTCCTGGGCAAGTCATAGTGGAAAATAAGGGCTGCATTCCCCTACCATGTAAATAGCTGGTTCACTACAGGTGTACTCTACATTGCCTCATAAATTGATCTAGCTAAATGTGAATAGCTACACAATGGCTCCCAAATTCCAGCCCCTGATATTTGTCATGTTGAATAACCTCAGCAGTGCTGAAAATTGGTGATCAATGCCATTTTAAAATGAACAGATATTCATTATTAATAAACACAGTAAGGGTGAAACAAGGCAATTAAGTAAAAGTAAATTAAGTTTTATGTTTTTTTTTTAAAAGAAAGACATGCTGACTATTGAGTTAAATTAGCTCCTGTCTCTCTACTGGCATGGTAGAAAGATGATATGGTATTTCTAACTAATATCCATTTAGAAGCCAAATTCCAAAAGGGGGATGTTATGAAAGAAAAGTTAGCTGCTTTCCCTTCTGCCTGGGAGCAACTTTGCTTTTAATTTTGTCAAATAGAAAGCAGCCCCTCAATAGTTTCCCTGGTCTCAGTTTCTGTCTCTTGTCTGCTTCGGGTTTCGTGGACTTTGCTCTCTCCATTTGCTCCCCTTCTCTGTTTTTTTTTTCCTTTTGGCCACCCTGTGTTCTCCTTACCTGCTGTCTGATGCTCTCATGGCAGTTTCATATTCGCGTGTTCAAGAAAATAGGTATAGGCAAATAAAACTGAGTAGAGGGAAGGAGGCTAGTAGGCCAGCTGGCTCCAAGGAGACATTTAAAAACAACCCACCCTTTGGAAAGGAGAATAAAATTCCATTTAATTGAACAAACACTGCAATGTTTCAGGCACTATGACAAATTGTAGGGCTGAAATGCAATCCACTGTCTGTTTTTATGAATTTAGGGTTGGAAGAATTGGGTTCGGCTCCGGCACCTGCAAATTTTCTATCTTGGGCACAGCAGTTAATAAACTCTTGGCTTCCTCAGGGGCAAAATATTAGGACTAGACTTGTTTACTTCTGAGGGCTCCCTCAGCTCAAAGGCTATGATCCTAAAACATATGACATTCTTTGCTACTGATCACTTCAAGCAGTTATTGAATAAATTCTTTAAAAAAGACCATATGCTTTCCATGCTGTCCAGAAGAGGGTTCCATACGGCATCGTCCTAGGTTCCTGTTTTAACTTTCAAGGGAAATGTTCACAATGTCTGGAGCCCTAGATGTCTTGCAGATAAAGGGAGATGTCCTCAAATTCCTTGCTGCAGGAACCCATTTGGGTGGTACCAATTTGGACTTCCAGATGGAACAGTATATCTACAAAAGAAAGAGTGATGGGGGAAGCTAGGTGGTTCAGTGAATAGAGCACTGGCCCTGGACTCAGGAAGACCTGAGTTCAAATCCAGCCTCAGATACTTGACGCACTCACTAGCTATGTGAACAAGGGCAAGTCACTTAACCCCAATTGTCTTGCCTTCTCCTCTCCAAATAGGAAAAAAAATTAAAAAGCAAAAGAGTGATGGCATCTACATCATTAATTTGAAGAGAACTTGGGAAAAGCTTCTGCTGGCACCTCTTACCATTGAGCCACTGAAAATCTAGCTGATGATAGAGCCATCTCATCCAGGAACACTGACCCACAATGTTTTGACATCTGATGCTGCCACTGGCATCACATCTGTTACTAGATGCTTCACACTGGGTATCTTCATTAACCAGATCCAGGCAGCTTTCAGAGAGTCTCACCTCTTGGTAGTCACTGATCCTTGGGCAAATCACCAACCTCTGACTGAAGCATCATATATTAACTTCTCAACTATTGCATTATGCAACACAGAATCCCTACTTTACTATGTGGGCATTGCCATTCCATGTAACAACAAGGGAGTTCACTCAGTGGGTCTGATGTGGTAGATGCTGGCATATTCATGATACCATCTTCCATGAATACCACGGGAGGTTAAACCTGATGTTTACTTATACAGGCATCCAGAGGAGATTGAAAAGAAAGAGCAGGCCACAGCTGAGAAGGTAGTGAAAAAGGAGGAGTTTCAGGGTGAATGGACTACACCCACCCCAGAATTCACTGCTTCTCACCTGGAGGTGGCTGATTGGTCTTATGGAGTACAGATACCACCTGTGCCCATTCAGCAGCTCAGCTCCCTACTGAAGATTGGAGTGCTTTGCTGGCTACTGAGGACTGATCTGTGGCTCCTACCACTCAGGACCCTGAGTGGGTAGCAACTACCACAGAGTGATCTTAAGTTTTATTCTCAATTCTCTCTAATACAGTTGGAAAAATGCTGATGGAAAATAAACATTGGCTTCTTACAAAAAAATAAAATAAAAAGACCATATCAATAACAAAACAAACAAAAATCAGGTCATACACTCTGACCAGAGGAATTTATACCAGGAATGCTGGTTCAATCTTAGGAAAACTATTGGCATGATTGACTAGATCAATAATAAAATGAACAAAAATCATATGATTATCTCAATAGATACAGAAAAAGCCACAAAAAAAACCTACAACATCCATTCCTATTAAAAACACTAGAAAGCTTAGGAACAAATGGAGCCTTTTTAAAAAATAAGTACTATCTATTTAAAACCACGAGCAAATATTAATGCAATGAAGATGCAATAAGAATGTCCATTTTCACCACTATTATTCAGCCTGTTATAAAAATAATGTGATAGGAACATGAATTTAGAGCTAAAAGGAATCATTTAGTCCAATCAATCATTTTACAGAGGAGTAAACTAAGTCCCAATGGGCATAAGTAACCTTTACTAAGATTGTATTAATTTTAAGTACAAGAGCTAGATTTTGAATTAGTCCCATGATTCCAAATTCAGTACTCTTTCTGCTGCACTATGCTGGATGCCTCAAATTGTTGATATGAATACTCCCTCCATTCAAGCAGATGCCAAGTTCTCCATGCAGGTAAACTTCATGACTTACTGTGCCCCATCCATACCCAAATATCCCAACTTCAAAATGCCAGTGATGACCTTCTCTGATATTATTTAGGTAGGTCTTTGTATGCAAAGGAGTGGGTCCATCCATTGGCCATAGTAGAGACCCTTACAACTTGGTAATACCTGTCAGAGCTGTCACTTTTCTCATCTGTAAAATAAGATGGGTTTGAACTCCATGACCTCTAAGGTCTCTACCAGTTTTAAATCTATCATATAATCATATGAAGCTAGGACCATTTCTATGGTACAATGATGTATTCCATTACAGTGGAGTAGATTTTGGTCAACTGGTCATTGAGTGGGTTTATGTTTTGAATTATTGATAGTACTAAGTTTTGATGATTATGTTTTATTTCTTATAAATATTGAATTTCCATACCTCTCTCTCCCTGCTATACTTTATCATATTCAGCCTCAAAAAACATCTATTGAGTCCTTACTCTATCTGAGCTCTGAGCTATGTTTCATGGATATAAAGCATATGATGAATTTGACTTATACTTCTTCTATGCTGAGAAGTCATATCTATAGTGTACCTCTTGTTTTAGGGGTTTTTTCCAGATTTTATTTGTCTATGATAGTTTTATCTGTGAACAGAATGGTCATGAAGTCCTTTTCAGAGTTATTAATATCATTGTAGGGAAAGGTACTAGACTTTCATTGATAAAAGACACTCCCAGGTGAGGTAACTCTACCACCTGGCATCTTATAAGATGATATAATTTGCCCACTGTTGCATAACTGGTGATAAGTAAGGTGAATAACTGAAACCAGCTCTCCTGACTCCAAATCCAATATTCTTTGTCTTAAGCCATGTTGCTACTGTCAGCTTCTAATTTCTTAGAGAATTGCCTAAGGCTCAGAGTTTCAGTGACTCGACCATGTCCATGAAGTCAATATGTATCAAAAGGAGAATGTAAACCTGTCTTCCTGGTTCCATGGGTCAGATCTCTAATCCCTTGGTCATTGTGACCAGGATACATTTTGTAATAGTTATACTATCATATACATTTTGTGTATTTATATGAAACCTGAACTTTAATTTCACTGGTATAGGGCGCTTCCATTGAGTAGAATCCCTCTACCAGTGCAGATCAGTCCCTTCTCTGGAACAAAAGTTCTTAGAGACTCACCTGGGGCACAGAAAGGTTGAGTGCTTTGTCCAAATGTTCATAGTAAGTATGTATCAGAGATGGGATATGAACCTAGGATTTCTTAACCCCAAAGGAGATTCTATATCTATAATCATAAGCTTTCCTTTTAGGCAGTCCTTTAAGACTTAAAGAGAGTTTGGGATTTGTGAGAGTAGAGGAAAATTCCCTCCCCAATAAGATCATATAAGTCTGTTATATGATTTAATATAAAGCAGATATCCTATATAAAATATAAAGCAGTACCATTGTTAAATCTGAAAGCCTAAAGGATTGTGGTACTCATGGGTCATGATTTCCATGAAATTGCTTAAATTATTTTAAGCTCAGCTTCCCATAGGCTCAGCCTAATTTCTTGGTGGCCCTTTGTCCACATCCCTGTGCTTGATTTAATGACTTCTGATATATAGTGATGCAGAAGAGAGCTCCAGGCTGTCTTCCAGAACCTGCGGCTCACTACTTGGGTGACCCCCAAGCAGAACATTGTATATTAGTTTGTCTGTACATTGGAGAAAATTATATCCATTCTGGTTTTTCTCACAGATTTGCAGTGGGGATGAAATGATATAATACAAACATTTTGAAAAGAAGAATGGTTGCCAAGGGTAAGTTGTCATTATTTCCCCCAGAGGCCTCAAATACGCATTACCTAATAGATCTGAATGCAATAAACAGGCCTGTAGGAATGCAAGCATTTTGTACCTTTTTTTCAAGTTAAAAGATTTGGGGATTCAAAAGGCTCAATGCCTAGGATGGAGATGTGGAAATACAGAGTCTAGTCAAATTTTAGAGAAGGAAATGGAACCCCAGAGCCATGATACAATTTACTCAACATCAGTTGGCCAATAAGCATTTATTAAGCACCTATTGTGTACCAAATACTGGGCTAGGTGCTAGGGATACAAAAAAGAGGCAAATGACAGTCCCTGCCCTCAGTGAGGTAGCAGTCCAAGGGGGGAGACAACAGGTCCACAGCTATGTACAAACAAGCTACAGGATAAATAGGAAATAATCACAATAGGGAAGACACAAGAATTAAGAAAGATTGCCAAAGGTTTTCTATAAAAGACATTAATGTACTTGAGACTCAAAAAAAGCCAGGGAAGTCAGTAAGAGAGCTGAGGAGGGAGAGCATTCCAGGCATGGGGGATAGAGAGTCAGAGAACATGCCCAGAGTCAAGAGATGGACTGTTTTATTCATGGGACAGTAAAGCAGTCTGTGTCACTGATTAAAGAGTGTATGTTAGGGAACACTGGAAAGGCAGGGGAGACTAGGTTATGAAGGGCTTTGAAAATCAAATAAGAGGGTTTTGTATTTGATCATGCAGATTTTAGGGAGCCCCTAAAGCTTAACAAGTGTGTGTGTTGGGGGGAAGGGGCCAAGAGAGTGACATGATCTGAACTCTGCACTTTATCACCAAAGTGAAAGATGAACTGGAGCAGGGAGAGCCTTGTGGCAGGAAGACCCACAAACAAGCTATTGCAATAGTCCCAAGTGTAAGAAGATGATAGTCTACACCAGGGTAGTGGAAGTATGAGAGGAGAGAAAGGGGTGTATTTGAGAGATATTGCAAGTGTGAAATCGACAGGTCTTGGCAACAGATTGGTTGGGGGTAGGGAAGCGAGCTATAGTGATAAGTATGGCATCACCTGGGTTGCAACCCTGGGAGACTAGATAGCAGTTAAGTATCAGGGTAAACAATTGAAATTATTTCTTTTGACTCCAAAATCAGTGTTCTTTGTCTTTTGCCATACTGGTTATGTCACCTTCTTATTTACTAGGCTTGTATAGCACCAATGCAATATTCACAGAGCTGATGGTAACTAAATATGCCAGCATGGTGCTCAATTGCAAAATATAACAGACTTTCCATATAGAAAACAAAAGCAAAATATTTATTCAGACACCAGAAAACTGAATCCTCAAACCAGAAAGTTGAATCCATGATAGTAACATAGAAATTAATAAGCCATAACACTACAGAGAGCCATACCATCCTTTAACTTTCCAGCAAACCAACATTTACTCATAAGCCTGTCTCCCTTGGATGTATCCTCTCCTCCCTCTGTCTCTAATTGCTCTAATTCCCAGTTTCCTATGAACTCTGCTCCTCCCTTCAGCAAACTCCTCCCACAATAGGCTCCATATGATTACATTCAGTCTATTAGGGGGCAGGGTATATTTTCAAAGCAGGGAAGGTCTTCAAATTCCCTTGGGCTTATAAGTGGCAGGGAAGATCTTTAAATTCTCATTCCCATTACAGCTTGTGCCCACTTGTTGAACAGTTCATTTGGAAATGCCTTCACCTGGGTAACGTTTTGCATGAGAGGTTAATTTGAGATTATCCAAACTTTGAAGTGAGGTCCTGTTTGGAGTAACAGAACTGGAGTTCAAATCACAGTCCCACTACTTTCTACCTCTCAAGTAATATATGCAATTAGCAATAACTCCTCCTATTTTCCTCATCCCAAGGGAAGAGAATAGTGTGCTGCAGCAGCCATGCAGCAGTGGGAAAAGACTTCATTTCCCCAAATGCTGTGAACTAGAAGCATTTAGCATGGGTTAGTGGGAGGGAGAAAAGGAAAGTGAAAAAAGAAGGTAAGTTACATGCAAGAAGATCTCCAGAACATAGAGGCAATGAGAAAAGTTATGAAATATCCAGTTATGGGGCAGAGGTGAAGGGAGATGGAGAAGAGATATTTGTGGTTGAAATTAAGTGGCTAGATATATTTGAACCAGGCCTTGAAGCTGCAAAATCCTACTAAAGATGGTGGCTACAGAACAGGACCAACTAAAGGTGGTGGCAACAGCAATGGTGAATGGAGGGCACTCCCACACTGGGAGTTATGATAAAAGCAGCTGATTTATACTTGCTATTGTTCAGTCATTTCAGTTATGTCCAACTCTTCATGACCCAGTTTGGGATTTTCTTGACAAAGATACTGAAAGATACATTTCCTTCTCTAAATCATTTTACAGATGAGGAAACTGAGGTGAATAGGGTTAAGTGACTTGCCCAGAATCACACAGCTAGCAAATGACTGACATCAGATTTGAACCCAGGAAGATGAGTCTTCTTGACTTCAGGCCTGGCACACTATCCACTGTATTACCTAACTGCCCTAAATTATGCTTAAATAGGCTATATCAAACATGGCACCCACCCTATGGGAATGTCTCTTATATTTTTCCAATTAGTATCATGAGTTTTGAGGGAACTGAGATGGAATGACTCTGGGGAATGATAAATAATGACACTTACCGAGAGGTAAGATATACTTTATAATAATTTATTAAAGCAGTTAGGGGTCTAGTCTCTATTATGTTCACCATTGTCCTAAAAAAGATATCCACTTTTACATGCCTTGAGTTATTTACCAGAGTAGGGTCTAACACCCTAGGAAGAGCTAAAACAAGCTAGGTTCTGATTCTTCCCAGAAAGATTCTGGGTTAGGACAGAAGTCAAAGAGAACATATTTAATTCTCGAGAAGCTTCCTAAAATGAACGTATCTGGATTAGTCTAGAGGGCTAACTTTTGGACAATAGGTTACACCTGTAAAAATGTGCACAAAATAAATCACTCCCTTAAACTCTAGTTCCCTCATCTGTAAAATGAGGGGGATGGAATAGATTATCTCTAAGAACCTTTCCAGTTCTAGGTCCTCTGATCCTATTTCTGAATCTGCAACAATGAATTCCACCCCACGTTAGAATTTAATTATGCATTTTCATGATCACATTCTTAAGATAAATGTAGCCAGAAATGAAACAAGCACTGGGATCTTGAATTAGATGACACTGAAGATCCCTTACAGCTCTAAATCCAAGACCGAGTTTCTAATTACTAAGAGAGTTTTGGATTCCCACTTGATGGGATTCTCTTAGACAAATTCTTTGAATTTCTTATTCAATTCCAGAAGACATGACTTTCCCCCATTATGGAAACATATATGTAGGGAAAGGACCTTCTAAATATGTAATCCATACTCTATATGTACAATACATTTTGACCATTGTTTTCTTTGGGGCAAAGCATCTGTGTCTCCATTTCTGTGGGCATTTACTATCTCCTTTATTCTCCAACAGCCTTTGATGGGGCCAACCCACCCAGTAATCAAGTGAGGTAGAGAGGAGAGGAGGAACCCAGGGGTGCCAAGGTGCTCAACTTCCTGGGCTGTGAGTGATGGCAGACCTTGATGTGTCTGACCTCAGCCCTGTCTCCTTCCTCAGAAACAGTTGAGATCTTGAGTTTAATGAACTTACAACTAAAAATCAATCAGCAGTGCAGATCAGATGTTGGAGGGGTAGAAAAAACCAGCCCAAACAGCACTGTAGCAGTACTCCCTTAAAAACTCCACTTTCCTTAAGCCAACATTCCCATCTCCTCAGACACTTAATAACCAGGGGACCCTCAAGAAGTCACTTAACCTCTGTATGCCTTGGTTTCCTCAACCGCAAAATGGAGGAAATAGTAGCACCAGGTCCCAGAGTTGTTAGTAAAGCACTTGCCCCAGTACTGGCACACAGTAGGCATTTCATAAGTGATTGTTTTTCCTCCTTTCCTCTCCCTCCAATTTACTACCTATTTTAGGATGAGAAAATGACAGGAGTGCTACTCTAAAGAGAGAAAAACACTCAGTACTCACCTTGGGGGTTGAGTGGAGTCCTGGGAGAGTGAGAGGGTCAGTTCAAGTTGTGGAAGAGGGCAACACTGGATCATACCATTTCTCTTCGTGCACATGGGGCAACACGTGCTTCAAGGATCCCAGATTTTGGGTTGGAAGGGACCCTAGAAGTCATCTAGCCCAATCCCTTCCTTTTACAAATCAGAAGAGTGAGGCCTGAGGAATTTAAGTGACTTCAAGAAGACCTGAGTTCAAATACTGCCTCAGACATTAACTAGCCAGTCCTTTAATCTCTCTCAGCCTCAGTTTCATCATTTGTGAAATGGGGATTAAAAATAGCACCTACCTTAAAGGATCGTTGTTGAAGATAAAATGAGCTACCACATATAGCTCTTGGCAAACCTTCAAGTGCTGTGGAAATGTTAGGTTTTATCTATTGTTGTTCCCGTTGTTATTAGTCAAAGTCACATTGTTAGTACGTGGCAGAGACAGGATTTGAACCCAGTTCCTCTGATTCCAAATCCAGCGTTCGCTACGTTATGCTGCTTCCAGTATTCTTAAAAGAGATTAAGTGTAACCCAACATTCACACAGTCATATCTTAGGCCAGTGGTTTCCTCAATGTGGAAAACTCCTACCGCCAGTGTGGAAACTCCCTCCATCAATACAGATCCTAACCTTTCTATATAGGACTTGGTACCTAAATCCTAGGAAGTTGCCTGGAACATATAGAGGTTAAGTGACTTGTTCAGTGGTCAAATAGCCAGCAACTGTCAGAGGCAAGATTTGAACCTAGTTCTTCATTACTCCAAACCTAGCACTCTATCTGTCTACTAAACTCTGGTGCTTATACTAGAAGTAGAAGCTAACTTTTATATAATTCTCTAAAGTTCATTATTCAGTAATAACTGATTCTACATGATGCCATGGGGTTTTCTTGGCAAAGACACTGGAATGGTTTGCCATTTCCATCTCCAACGTGTCTCTATTTTACAGATGAGGAACTGAGGCAAATAGGGGTTAAGTGACTTGCCCATGGTCACATAGCTAGTAAGTGTCTGAGGCCAGATCTAAACCCAGATCTCCAGGCCTGGTGCTCTATCCACTGCACCACCTAGCTGCTCTTTAAGATTTGCACAGTGCTTTATACATCTTGAGACTCATAACAACTGTGTGAGGTAGGTGTTGTTGTTATACTCATTTTACAGGTGAGAAAACTGAGTCTGAGAGGGGTAAAATGACTTGTCCAGGGTCACACAGCTACTAAGTATCTGAAGACCTTGGGTCTTTCTCACTCCAAGTCCAGAATTTTAGCCACCACACTATGCCTGCTTTCTTAAACTTGGTTATCAGATCACCAGTAACTCTAAGTGATGGCCAAGGATGCTCAGGAGGATTCTTGCCCTTCAAGTCTGCTTTCCATATTGGGGAAGATTAGTTTTACAAAGCAACAGTCAGTTTATTTTCTCCTTTAACCTGGCAACAGTTTTCTTCTTGTCAGGTTTTGCCATTGCTTCTCTGGCAGATGGCAGGTAGGGAGGACTGTAGAAACTCAGAGGGCAGCCAGCTTAAGGTTGGAAAAAGCAGCTGTGGGTCTTTGAGATGCAGAGATGGGCAGATTGGCCTGTGGGATAAATTGTGAAGGGGAAAGAGGTTGCAAAGGGCAGAGGGAAGTTGCTACCTACCAAAAAAAAAAAAAACCCTGAAAAAAAACAACCCATCATTAAAAATGTATACATGAAGGGAATCTGAAAAGTATAAGATATTTCCATTATGTAAGAAAAAGAATTTTAAAAAAATAAATTTATTTATTTATTTTTAATTTTCAATATTAATTTCCACAAGATTTTGAGTTACAAATTTTCTTCCCCTCTCTCCCCTAACTCCCACTCCAAGATAAAAAGCATGCTGAATACTCCTTCCCCCAAACTGTTCTCTCTTATGTCCTACCCACAGCACCTCCCCCCCTTACTTTCTTGTAGAGCAAGATGGATTTCTATATCCCATTGCCTGTATATCTTATTTCCCAGTTGCATGTAAAAAACAATTTTGAACATTTTTTTTTAGCTTTTTGGAGGGCAATTAGAGTTAAGTGACTTGCCCAAAGTCACGTGGCTAGTGTGTCAAGTGTCTGAGGCTGGATTTGAACTCAGGTCCTCCTGGCTCCAAGGCCAGTGCTTTCTTCACTGTACCACCTAGCTGCCCCAACATTTGTTTTTAAAACTTTGATTTCCAGATTCTTTCCCTTCTTCCCTCTTCACCCACCCCCACTGGGAAGACAAGCAATTCGATATAGGTTGTACATATGTAATTATGCAAAGCATTTCCCCATTTATTCTACTTTCTCCTTTGACACTGTCCTTTTTCAAAAATGTTTGCTTTTAACTACCCTCTCCCCGAATCTGCCCTCCCTTCTATCTTCCCACTCTTATCCCCTTCCCACCTACTTTCCTGTAGTGTAAAATACCCAATTGAGTGTGTATGTTGTTCCCTCCTTCAGTATGAGGATAGTTGAAGGGAATATATATATATATGTATTCATTTCCTGTATTCCCTGTATTCATTCCCTGTATTCATACACATACATATATATTTCCTTCAACTATCCTCATACTGAAAAAAGTCTCATAAGTTACAATTATCGTTTTTCCATGTAGGAATGTAAATAGTTCATCTTTAATAAGTTCCTTATGATTTCTTTTTCCTTTTTACCGTCTTATGCTTCTCTTGCTTCTTGTGTTTGAAAGCAAAATTTTCTGAATGGTTGAAATCTTCTATTTCATTGAATGACCATATTTCCTCCTGAAGTATTATAGTCAGTTTTTCTGGGTAGGTGATTCTTAGTTTTAATCCTAGCTCCTCTGACCTCCAGAATATCATATTCCAAGCCCTGCAATCCCTTAATGTAGAAGCTGTGTTAGATCTTGTGTTATCCGGATTGTGTTTCCACAATACTCAAATTGTTTCTTCCTGATAGCTTGTAATATTTTCTCCTTGACCTGGGACCTCTGGAATTTGGCTATGATATTACTAGGAGTTTTCTTTTGGGGATCTTTTTAAAGAGGTGATAGGTGAATTCTTTCAATTTCTATTTTGCCCTCTGGTTCTAAAATATCAGGGCAATTTTCCTTGAGAATTTCTTGAATGGTAATTTTTAGGTTCTTTTTTTGATCATGGCTTTCAGGTAGTCCAATAATTTTTTAAATTGTCTCTCCTGGATCTATTTTCCAGGTCAGTGGTTTTT
>JAQQSV010008012.1:0-13875 GCA_028646515.1 Pseudochirops corinnae
GTTGTGTTGAGAATTGTACATCTTTTCTTTGCTTCTTTGTAAGTTTTCTTTTGTTCTCTGCTGTGCACTTTTTTACTTTGTTCTTTTATTCCCTCCCCCCTAACCCCCCAAGGATTCCTCCCCTATCCTCCAATTCACATACATCTAAAGATCTTTCTATAGCCCCCTTTTACCTGTTCCCTCACCTTCCCCTCTAGAGATCCCTCCCTGGTCTTCTTTTTGCTTCTTTTAGCCTGATTTTGAGGTGGGAGTCGGGGGAGGAGCACATAATGTTATTTTCCCTGAAGGTTCATGGCAATGGTCCTTTTGGCAGGCAACCCTAACCCTCAGTGATGAGCAGCCCAGGTTTGATTCCAGGTCAGGGAACCATAAAAATTAAGAGGGTACCCACAAAGAGGGTTAGGGTTGCCTGAGACCCCAAAATACCAACATGCCAGGTCCTGTGGAAAGAATTCTACTCAAGTCTTCTCAGCCAAAGGAAAACAAAGTTTGTTAATAGTTCACCATATAGGGTAGACTCTCAAGGAGGCAGTCTATGCTAGGTCATTCTATGGCACTCTCACACCACATGGAGGGAAGATGGGATCTTATATAAAGAAAGGTTGTGGGAGGAATCTAGGGGTGGTCTAGAGGAGGAGTTTGGCGAGGGTCTTTAGGAGGAGTCAGATGATATCAGATTCCAGAAATGAATAATAATAAAATGAATTCCAGAAAATAAGGGTGGGAAGTTGCTGGAGGCTACCTGGAGACCATAGACAATGGTGGGCCAGGCCAGTTCAAGGGTGAGGACAGGAGCACAGAGGAAACAGTTGGAACAAAGGAGGACTAAAGACTTGGGCAGAGCCACAACTTAAGCCCATGACTCCAAGCAAATGCCTTCCTTGGGAAAATTCAAGGAGAGCTAAAGAGGGGTCCCAGAGCCTACACCTCATCATTTAGATCATAGACTTGTATTAGTGTGATGGTGAAAGATTTGCCTTGGATTCACACAGATATCATCCTGTCATTTTTGAGATTATACCGTAGTACTGCTTTTCTCACCCTTTCATTCACTAGGAAGACTACTTCAATGTTTTCTAAGGGATTCTTGCCCATAGTTGTTTATGCAGTGATCACCTGAATTGAATTCACTCATTCCCATTCATTTAAGTTCACTGACCCCTAAGATCTCAGTATTTAATCTTTCCATCTCGTCTTTGACCACCTCTAGCTTACCTTGGCTGATCTTACATTCTAGGTTCCTATTGATCTTTAAAACATCAGACTTTCCGTTCCTTACCAGATAGATCTGTAGCTAAGCTTCCCTTTGGTTTTGGCCCAAAAGTTTCATTAATATTGTAGCTACTTGTAAATGTCCTCCACTCTTCACTAGTAGACTGTTGGACACCTTCTAACCTGAGGGGCTCATCTTGTGGTGTTGTATCTTTTATCATTTTAATACTATGTGTGGGGTTTTCTCGGCAAAGATACCAGAATGGTTTGCCATTTCCTTCTTCATTGGATCACCTTTTATCAAAACTCTCTACTGACTTGGGTAACACTACACAGCATACATAGCTCATAGTTTCATTGAGCTACACAAACCCCTCTACCACGACAAAGCAATTATCCAAAATCTCCCTCTGGCTTCACTATTTCTCTCAAGGAGATTATTCAGGCTCCCATGTCTGAACGCCGAAATTACATTGAATTCTTCCTTTTCTCTCACCTCTCATATCTAGACAGTTACAAATCTCTATCCTCAGAAAAAATCCTATCCTGTATTTTCCCACTGCCAGGCAATGTTCTAAAAAAAACAAACAAAACAAACAAAAAAAAAACCACCACTGAGGATATCAAAAAAGGCAAAAACAGTCACTCTTCAAGAAGCTCAGCTGAAGGGGAGAGGGGAGAGAGGGGAGCAGCTAGGTGGTACAATGAATAAAGCACCAGCCCTAGAGGTTCCTGAGTTCAAATCCAGCCTCAGACATATTACTTACTAGCCATGTGACCTTGGGCAAGTGACTTAACTCCAACTGCCCTGCCTTCCCCCCAAAAAAAGAAAACAAAAATGAAGGGTACCAGGAAAGAGATTTGAGTTGGATTTTAAAGAAAACAAGGGATTCTAAGAGGCTGAGGTAAGAAAGAAAAGTATTTTGGATATGAGTGACAGTTACAGAGGCACAGAGACAGGAAATGGATTGTCTTGTGTGAGGAACAGCAAAAAGGCCAAGGTCAGTTAGGACCACTGCAACAGCTTCCAAAGACATTTTGATACATCTATTCTCTCCCTTCCTCTGATCTATCCTTCAAACTGATGTCAAATTAATCTTCCTTATGTATAGATCTAGAAATATCACTGCTTTTCTCAAAAACCTATTAATATCTGCCCACTAGATTTCAAACCCTTTATCTGACACTAAAGGCTTTCTACAATCTGGTACCTCTCTCCTTTTCCAGCTTTATCATATACTGTTCCCTTCCAGGTATTCTATGCTGCAATCAAACTGTACTATATGTCCCTTCAGTTCCCCATGTTTTCTCACCCCCATTCGCATATTAAATACTATGCCTGGCATGTTCTCTCTCCTTCTCTGCCTATTGAATTTCTTCCAGGAAACCTTTTCTAATTCCTGACAGTCACAACTGTGGCAGGACAGTTCGGTGAACAAAACACCAATGGTTTTGGACCTATATTTGAATCCTGTCTCTGCTATTTATGACGTGTGTTACCCTGAGCAAGACATTTTCCAACCCTGCAACATCAGTTACTCATTTGTAAAATTATGGTCTCAAAAGTCTCTCTGAGGTTTAAATCTATAATCTTGTAGGTTTTTCCTCCCTTTAATTTATGTATCACTTTGCTTACACTTATCTTAATGACTTTTAATGTATTCTTTTATAATTACCTAATTATGTATCACATATGCCTCCTAGAACATAAACCCAATAAGAACAATGTGTCATCTAAATATTTTATTTTCCCAAATACCTTGATGTACACTATTATTCCCATAGATGAAATCTCTCCCACCTCAAATTTTTGAAAGTACTTTTTATGGATATTTCCTTTGCTCTTTTCTAACTGGCATTAAAACTACTTTCTAACAGTTTCACATGAAAGGGAAGAAAAATATGAGACAATGGTGTTAGGTGATTTCAGAGTCAAGTAAAAGTTATTCAACAAATATTAACAGACTGTATTCAGAGCACTGTGGGCTATACAAAGTGTGGATAAGACAAAGTTTTAAACGTCTTTTGTATTAGTTACATTTTCTAGTACAAAGCTGCTCAAAGAAGAATTCAGTAAACTTGACGATTTAATAAGAAATTAGAGATAAAGACTGGATTATTATTTCATTAATTTAAAGAATTCCCAGGTGCCAAAATTATCTCTACCAAATCAAATCATCAGCACATTCTCTACAACTTATTGTCTAAGAGCGTTGCCTAGGGCACTGAGAAGTAAGTGATTTTCCCAAGGTCACATAATCAAAGCTGAGACTTAAACCCAGGTCTTTCTGGCTTTGAGGCCAGGTCTCTATCCATAATTCCACTCTACTTCTCCATGAGTTATGTAAAAGAAATGGAAAACAAAGTTGTATGACAGTATGACATGATATGTCTCCATTTCTATACACACAAATATATAGATACCCCATCTAGAACAAAAGAAAACAGGTTTTTGTTTTGCTAGAAAACACAACTTCAGTTTTTCTGTACCAACTATCACTAAAGAGGTTAATGCAAATGTTATTTTTCTTAATTTATTCATTAAAGCAGAGCTATGCTGAGAATGAGGTGATCTAGGCAGTTACCAGAGGTGAACTTTCAGAAAAGGTCATGACAGTACTGTGCCTTCCCATACTATCTCTGAAGGACCACAGTGTGTAAATTTATCCCACGAAGGTCAGTTCTAGTCAAGCAATTAACCTCCTATACTCAAACAGTCACTGGATAGTTAACCAACCTTTGCCAAATGGCCTATCATGAAAGGAAAGACTCCAGTAGGCAAGTTGGAGGAACGAAACTATATTAGAAAGAGAGAAAATATGGATCTTGTCCTTGAAATATTTCCAATGGAACGAAGACAGAACAAATCCCCATGGAAGCCTGTTACAGAGAAATTAGTCTGATTTTCTTGGGAATATTATGGATTGGGCTAAAAAGGCTATGAATTTCTCCTTACAGGGAAATGTGGGCTTTTAATATTCTGAGGAAAGATACTCTGACTACACTTTTGTGACTCTATTAAATCCACAGGCAAGAAATCAAAACTTTCTGGAGAAAGAGGTTTACAAAGGGGGCAGAGTCAAGATGGCAGAGTAAAAGCAGGAACTTGCTGGAATTCCGGCTCCAACCATCTCCAATACCTGTAAAAAATGACTCTAAACAAATTTTAGAGCTACAGAGCCCATAAAGTGACAGAGAGAAACAAATCTCCTGCTGAACATAGCCTGGAAGGCTGACAGGAAGGGTCTATCACACAGAGCTGGGGCTGGAGTGCAGTCCTGCATGAGCCACACCAGCCCAGATCCACAGCACAAATCAGCTGTTGCAGACTGCAGGGAACTGATTCACTGGCAGCTGTGGCAGTTTCCAGACTTCTCAACCCATAAAAGCTGAAGAGAAAATAAAAGGTCAGTGGGGAACTCTGTTGGAACTGGGTGAGAAAAGAGAGCAGTCCAGCCCCTGCCCTAGGAGCAGCAGAGGCGACAGTGGCGTATGCCTGCCTCCTGAGCTCCAGGCCTACAGATCATAGGGAGACCATGTGACAGTTCAGAGGGTAATTGCTCTTGCTTTGACCTGCTTGGGTCAGTGTCGCAGTCTTAGTGGTGGTCCTGGGGTGAGGAGCACTACTGTGGCAGAGCTTGTTGAGATTGTGGAGAGGCAGTCATCATCACAGTTCTGAGGCAGGTACCTAGAAAAAGCTCTGATTACAACTGCACAAAACCCCAGAAATGTGGGACACAATATTCTCTACTCTGGAAGCAGAGATCTACTGTCCAAAGAGTTCAAAAGTGAAGTAATTCGTTGACAAGATGAGCAAACAGAGGAAAAGAAATCAAACTACAGAATCATTTTTTGGTGACAAAAACAATCAAAACATTGAATCAGAAGAAGACAGAAAAGTCAAAACTCCTACATCAAAAGCCTCCAAGAAAAATATAAATGGGTCATAGGCCATGGAGGAGCTTAAGGAGGATTTTGAAAATCAAGTAAGAGAAGCAAAGGAAAAAATTGGGAAGAGAAATGAGAATGATACAAGAAAATCACGAAAAGCAGCCTGCTAAAGGAGACTCAAAAAAATATGGAAGAAAATAACACTTAAAAAAAATAGACTAACTCAAATGGCAAAAAAAGAGGCTGAAAATGCCAATGAGGAGAAGAATGCCTTAAAAAGCAGAATTGGCCAGATGTAAAAGGAATTTCGAAAACTCCCTGAAGAGAATAATTCCTTCAAAATTAGATTGGAGTAAATGGAAGCTAATGACTTTATGAGAAATCAAGATACTATAAAACAAATCCAAAAGAATGAAAAAACAAAAGGCAATGTGAAATAAATATCTCATTGGAAAAACTACTGACCTAGAAAATAGATCCAGGAGAGATAATTTAAAAGTTATTAGACTACCTGAAAGCCATGATCAAAAAAAGGGCCTAGACATCATCTTTTAAGAAATTATCAAGGAAAATTGCCCTGATGTTCTAGAACCAGAGGGAAAAATAGAAATTGAAAGAATTCACTGATGACATCTTGAAAAAGATCCCAAAAAGAGGTTTATGAAACTAAGCCAAGCACTCTTGACATCCATTGATAAAGAAGAAAAATAAATAACTCACTGAAGTTTCCCATGACTGCCCAAATAGAGCCCAGCATAGAATACAATTCATCTTCACTCCAGTATACTGCATACTCCAGAATCGAACTTCTTTCCCAGGGAAAAGCCTGACACTGAAATCACTAGGAGGGGGTGGGGAAGAGAGGTTATAAATCCTCTCAAACCAATCTCCAACACTCCTTCCTTAGATAGCTTAACTGCAAGAAACTAATCACTTCTAGTAAAGTAGTTCTTGAGGGCAGGCCACTCCATGACTCCTAATGAAGTTAACATCTTCTAAATTGTTAAAACATAAGCCCCCATGGTAAAGTGACACAAAATAAACTGGGGAGTTGGGCCATTTGGGTTGTGTCCTCCACCCCCTATTATAAGCCCCAAGGATATTTTCCTTTCTAGGGAGGTTGGCCTACTACCAAGGGATCAGCTCATCAGCCACAGTTCTACCACACTGATCAAAAGCCCCTTTCCTATTGGTAGGAAGAAATGGCTACTCAGGGGGCATTTGACATGTGAGAGGCTTAGATAATGAGCCATTAAAATAATGAGGCAGGATCTACTCCATGGCAATATAAAGTGGGAAGCAGCATCCAAGTTCACTGACCCCTCTGATTTTGCTGTCTCCAGTACAATATTGATATCAGATGGACAAGCTGTTCTTAGGTCTTTTTCTTCTCTGCCTCACATGGACTGTATCTGGGAGAACCTGTATAAAGTGTCGAAAAAAACCTCTGTTAAAGGATGGTAAGGAATGGCTCACAAGGAAATATTTTCTCCTCTCTCTAGAATCCTGTTGCCCTCTCCACAGACCTTCAAAGACTCCTATGTCTCTCCTCCCAAACTATGCTAGCCTTGGGGAGTCTGGGACTGAGACTGGGCTATTTCCCTTGGAACTAATAGGGAAGACACTGGGAGAGGATGAGAGTTGTGTCTTCCCCTACTGTGATCTTCTTTAGTCATCTCACTCCTGTCCTCCTCCCTGCTTGGGAGGCACAAGGAGCCCCAGGTTCATTTTGAAGTAGTACCCTTCCCATGGTTTCAGCAGGGGAAATCATCCCTGGGAAAAGACAGATGAGGGTGGTTCCAGATGGGGTTGGGTATAAAGAATGGGACCCCAGGTTCCTCCCCCACTCCCTCTCTGAAAGCTTGTTCTAGCTAATGGAAACTTCCATTAGAGGCAGAGTCAAGCTTAGAATTTGCACTTTGCTTTCTGTTATCTTGACAGATGATGAGGTTCTGAAATGTAAAACTTGCAAGTATATGCTTAGAAGTTCTGGGTGTACAAGTGGAGCTGGAATCTGTACTACAAAAAAAAATGGGAGCTGTTTAACTGTGAAATTAGTTTCTGGTAGGTAGTGGAGGGGAGATGGGCTGATACACTGGGTTTAGGTAATCCTGATAGCCCTTACCTGGGCTGTGGCTTTGGCCATCTCAGTCTCTGGTTTAGGGAGGCCCCTAGAGGTCATGGGAGGTGGAGCATCCCAGAATAATCATCCTTGATAGTCCAGGAATTCCTAGAAGGTATTCCCAAGAATGACCCTGAACAGAAACTAAGCTCACTTCATATAGCCCTTGCCTATATTACCAGGGCTGGCAGGTAACAGAAATGGAAATGGCCACTATAGTTACCTTGGATTCTCTCATCTAGATCCTTGGAAATGTTTGTCTTTCCACTTCCCTAGCAGGAAAGTTGCAGTATGCAAAACTGAACTGTCAAGAAAATTGCACAACAAAGAAAGTACAAATACACCCGGAAGACGTATGGGAATATGAGTGCTGTTCTGGTCGACACTTGTGTAATGATATCTAGAAACTCTGACTTTTCTCTTCAGACACTAATTTGTGGAGAATTATGACCTCGACCTGAAGACTACCCTGGCATTCTTCTGTCTGAACTATTTGTAGTCCTCAACTAGGAGGTTGCTTTCTCCTACCCTTACTTGCAGAATCCATTGATCAGCCCCTTATTTCTGCCCCTTTCCAAGAAGTTCAGGTTGTTCATGTATGAGGAAATTACTTAAATATATTGCTGTTACAAAAACCAATCCCCCATGAATTAGACTTTCTTGAGACTGAGACACTCCCATTCTCTCCTATTCCATTCCTTCTTTCTCTCCCTCCCATTTGACTTATTTCTCTAATAGTGATATAGCGTGATGGAAAGAGCATTGGACTGGGAGGTCTGGATTTAAATCTTAATTTTAACATTTGCTCACTATATGACCTTAGGCAAGTCTTTGAACTCAGATTCTTCATCTCTAAATGGAGATAGAAATTCTAATATCAACAGAAGATTATTGTGAGGATCAAATAAGATAATATATATTAAGTTCTTTGTAACTATCAAGTAAATGTGAATTATTTTCATTATTTTAACCATACCCTAGTTCTTATCTCCCTTCCCTTCTTCCTGCCACCAAAAGGATAGATTCTGTGTTGTTGCCAAAAAAAAAAAGATTGCCATTAGAAATATTTGGAAGTCAATTATTATATGTCTGTGTGTTCTAGTCTTTGGGGGAAACAGTTCTACATTATTCACAGGTTATCATACCCAGTCTCAGAGTTAACCAAGAGGGAAAATTCCTATACAGAAAGTAAATAGCACAATGGGAAACTGAGTCAAAAGGCTCTTACTTTTGCTTACTCACACCCTCAGCTTTTTCCAGGGACAGACATCTACCTGTAGCAGTTTTAAGATCATTCTCCCTTAGGGCAGCAGATGGCATTTTCCTGGAATGGTGAAATATTACTTCCTGACAACTCAGACAATCATACCTGAAGTCAAAACTTAGAACAATGTCAAATTATAGCCCAAAAGATTTTACCTCAAATAGCAAAATTCCACTAATCACAATTTAGGACTAGGTTATAATTGTTTTTCTCATGTTTCAATAACAGTTAACAATGAGCAAATTTAAGGATATTTAGCCTTTGTTTTAAATTAAGGATTATCACAATCTGGAGTTTCAAACAAAGAGTGAATACACTGAGCTACAGTTCACTCAAGACTCCAGAAAAATTTTGGCCACTGTAATAACACCTAGACAAAAATAGAAATTTCTGAATCTCATATCTAAGTTTTGGGGACATCACTCTCTCCTAGTTCTCCACGTACCTATCTGACCACTCTTTCTTAGTCTCCATTGCTGGATTCTCTTCCAGATCATGCCCTTTAACCTTCCGTACCCCTCAGCATTCTGTCCTGGGCCCTCCTTTCTTCTCCTTGCATACTATTTCACTTGGTGATCTCATCAGCTCCCATAAAATTAATTAGCATCTCTGTGCTGATGATACTCAGATCTCCCTATCCTGCCCTAACCTCTCTGCTGACCTACAGACCTGCATTTCCAATTGCATTTCCAATATTTTGAGCTGCATATCCAGTAGACATCTTACACTAAACATATCCAAAATAGAACTCATTATCTTTCTCTCTTCCTCCTACCTCCAAACTTTCCCGTTACTGTAAAGAGTAACACCACCTTCCCACTCCCTCAAGCTCACTAGGAATCATCCTGGATTCCTCACTATCTCTTGCCCCCATATCTAAGCTATTGCCAAATGCCTGGAGATTTCACCTCCACAATGATTCTTCTATATTTCACTTCTGCAACAACTCTCCTATATGCGACCTTCTCTCCTCTGACACAGCCACCACTGTAGGGTAGGCCCTTATTACCTCACATATATAGCAATAACCCACTAGCAAGTCTACTTGCCTCAAATCTCTCCCTGCTTCAATCCACTGTTCATTCAACTATTAAAGTGTTTTTCCTAAAGTACAGGTTCAACCATGTCACTCCCTTACTCAATAAACTCCAGCAGCTCCCTATTGCCTCCAAGATCAATTACAAAGTGCTCTCTTTGCCATCCAAAACCCATCATAACCTAGCCCCCTCCTACTTTACCAATTTCTTCCCCCTTATTCTACAACACATACTTTTCCATCCAATGACACTGACCTCCCAGCTCTTCTATGAAGATACTATATGTATTATTATCCCCATTTTACAGATAAAAAATTGAGGCTCATAGAGGCTGTGACTGGCCCTTGGCCATACAGTGAAAGGGAATATGTGAAGCCTAACAGTTCAATGCCTTTTACAAGTACATATAAGAAATATATAGATCAAAAAATTCACCTGACGTGAAGTTTCATCTCTGGTCAGAAACAGGGAAGCAGTATAAATCAGCTGGTAATATGTATCCATATGCTCTGGGTCCCAAAGGATTAACTGCAGTTCTAGGCAAATAGATACACAGATTTTGAAACCTATCACTAACATTAGGGTCAAACAGGAAAATATCATACTTGAGTCCATCAAATCTAGTATAGGAATGGAATCTAGAAGAATAAAAATTTTTGAGATCGGGGAATAAGATATCTATGTACCAAAGCTCTTCATTGAGAGAACAAAAACAGTCATCAGCTAAAACCTTTGGAAATGTCTAGTTTTACACAAATGAACTATGAACAGACAAAGTCTGACCTTTAAGAGTTTGTGGTTTTCAAGAATCGAACATGTAGAAGCAAGAGAAGTATGAGAAGGTAAATAGGAAAAAGAAATCATAAGGAACTTATTAAAGTTGAACTATCCATATTCCTACATGGAAAAAAGATAATTGTAACTCATGAGACTTTTACCAAGTCAAATCATCAGCACGTTCTCTACAACTTATTGTCTAAGAGCGTTGCCTAGGGCACTGAAAAGTAAGTGACTTTCCCAAGGTCACATAATCAGAGCTGAGACTTAAACCCAGGTCTTTCTGGCTTTGAGGCCAGGTCTCTATCCACAATTCCACTCTACTTCTCCATGAGTTATGTAAAAGAAATGGAAAACAAAGTTGTATGATAGTATGACATGATATGTCTCCGTTTCTATACACACAAATATATAGATACCCCATCTAGAACAAACGAAAACAAGTTTTTGTTTTGCTAGAAAACACAACTTCAGTTTTTCTGTACCAACTATCACTAAAGAGGTTAACGCAAATGTTATTTTTCTTAATTTATTCATTAAAGCAGAGCTATGCTGAGAATGAGGTGATCTAGGCAGTTACCAGAGGTGAACTTTCAGAAAAGGTCATGACAGTACTGTGCCTTCCCATACTACCTCTGAAGGACCACAGTGTGTAAATTTATCCCACGAAGGTCAGTTCTAGTCAAGCAATTAACCTCTTATACTCAAACAGTCACTGGATAGTTAACCAACCTTTGCCAAATGGCCTATCATGAAAGGAAAGACTCCAGTAGGCAAGTTGGAGGAAAGAAACTATATTAGAAAGAGAGAAAATATGGATCTTGTCCTTGAAATATTTCCAATGGAACGAAGACAGAACAAACCCCCGTTGAAGCCTGTTACAGAGAAATTAGTCTGATTTTCTTGGGAATATTATGGATTGGGCTAAAAAGGCTATAAATTTCTCCTTACACAGAAATGTGGGCTTTTAATATTCTGAGGAAAGATACTCTGACTACACTTTTGTGACTCTATTAAACTCACATGCAACAAATCAAAACTTTCTGGAGAAAGAGGCTTATGAAACTAAGCCAAGCACTCTTGACATCCATTGATAAAGAAGAAAAATAAATAACTCACTGAAGTTTCCCATGATTCCCCAAATAGAGTCCAGCATAGAATACAATTCATCTTCACTCCAGTATACTGCATACTCCAGAATCAAACTTCTTTCCCAGGGAAAAGCCTGACACTGAAATCACTAGGAGGGGGTGGGGAAGAGAGGTTATAAATCCTCTCAAACCAATCTCCAACACTCCTTCCTTAGATAGCTTAACTGCAAGAAACTAATCACTTCTAGTAAGTAGTTCCTGAGGGCAGGCCATTCCATGACTCCTAATGAAGTTAACATCTTCTAAATTGTTAAAATATAAGCCCCATGGTAAGGTGACACAAAATAAGCTGGGGAGTTGGGCCATTTGGGTTGTGTCCTCCACCCCCTACTATAAACCCCAAGGATATTTTCCTTCCTAGGGAGGGTGACCTCCTACCAAGGGATCAGCTCATCAGCCACAGTTCTACCACACTGATCAAAAGCCCCTTTCCTATTGGTAGGAAGAAATGGCTATGCAGGGGGCATCTGACATATGAGAGGCTTAGATAACGAGCCATTAACTCTCAATTCCCTCCAGGATCTACTCTACTGTAATATAAAGTGGGAGGCAGCATCCAAGTTCACTGACCCCTCTGATTTTGCTGTCTCTGGTGTACCCCCATGATGTCATTGGTCCTCTTGAAGAACAAAGGACACAACAAAAGCAACTGGGGATATTGATATAAGATGGACAAGCTTTTCTTAAGCCTTTCTCTTCTCTGCCTCATAGGGACTGTGTCTGGGGCCTGGCGCTTGAAGTATCCACAAACTACTGTGAAAAAGGATGGTAAGGAATGGCTCACAAGGAAATATTTTCTCCTCTCTCTAGAATCCTGATGCCCTCTCCACAGACCTTCAAAGACTCTTAAGTCTCTCCTCCCAAACTATGCTAGCCTTGGAGAGTTTGGGACTGAGACTGGGCTATTCCCCTTGGAATTTCTCCACTAGGAGAAAATGAGATTTGTGTCTTCCTCTACTGTGATCTTCTTCAGTCATCTCACTCCTGTCCTCCTCCCTGCTTGGTAGGCACAAGGAACCCCAGTTCCATTTTCAAGTAGCACCCTTCCCATGGTTTCAACAAGGAAGGACATTCCTTGGAAAAGACAAACCAGGGTATTCCCAAATGCGGTTGGTTGTAAAGAATGGGGCCCTCTAGCTCCCCTCCCCAAAATAACCCTTCCAGCTAATGGGAATCTTCCATTACAGCCAGAGCCATGCTTAGCATTTGCACCCTGCTTTCTGTTATCTGACAGCTAAGGCTTTGGAATGTAGAACATGCAACAGGAGTCTTGAAAATGGACAGTGCATAGGTGGATTTGGTACCTGTATTACAAAAAAACATGAGACCTGTTTAACTGCGAAATTTTACTTAGGTAGGTGGAGATGGGGGGAAATGGGCTGATTCACTGGGCCTGGGTGATCCTGATAGCCCTCACCTGGGTTGTGGCTTTGTCCATCTCATTTTCTGGTCTAGGGTGCCCCCTAATGGTCATGGGAGGTGGAACATCCAGAAATAATCATTAGTCCAGAGATTCTCAGAAGATATTCCCACGGATGATCGTGAACAGAAGCTAAACTCACTTCATATAGGTTTGCCTATGTCACTTGGGCTAGTGGGGAACAGGAATGAAAGTAGCCACGATAGTTGCCTTGGATTCTCTCATTAGACCATTGTAAATGTTTGTCTTTCTACTTCCCTAGGTGGAGCCATTCAGTTTGCAAGGCTGATGTGTAAAGAACATTGCAAGTCGAGGAGAACAATAAGACAAGGCGAGACATGGGTGTATGAATGCTGTTGGAGTCAAAACTTCTGTAATACGTTCTAGCAGCCCTGACTTTGCCCCTCAGACACTAATTTTCTGGAGAACTGTGACCTCAACCTGAAGACTACACTGGCATTCTTCTGTCTAAACTATTTGTAGTTCCCAAATGGCAGGTTAGTATTTCCTGCCCCTACTTGTAGAATCCATTGACCAGTCCTTTATCCCTGCCCCTTCCCTAGTCGCACAGAGTGTATGGGAAAATGACTTGAATATGTTGCTATTACAGATGATAATCCACCTTGAATTAGACTTTTTGAAACCAAGATACCTCTCCCTCCCATTTTATCTTAATCTCTTTTTTCTCTCCCTCCTATATAATTTTTTTTCATAATTGTAGTATAGTATGATGGAAACAGCATTGAACTGAGAGGCCTGAGTTTGAATCCTGGCTTTAATATTTGCTCATTGTATGACCATGGACAAGTCTCTAAACTGAGTTTCATAATCTTTAAATAGGGCTAGAAATGCTGTTCTTTTTAACTGTAAAGTATAACAGAAATACAAATTCTTGGTTTTATTGTTTTAAGAACTCCAGTTCTTATCTCCCTTTCCCTCTCCCCACCACCAAAGGACAGTTTCTGTGATTCCCCAAAAGAAAAATATTCCCATCAGAAATA
>JAQQSV010008013.1:0-13875 GCA_028646515.1 Pseudochirops corinnae
TCTCCTCCTCCCTCTCTCTCCCATGATCTTTCTTTTCCCCAAAGAAGGAATCTAGGGTTTGGGTGCTGTTCTTACTTTGCTTCTTATGCGTATTCTTACTCATGGTTGTTCAGACCGTGATTTTCTTTTTAAATCTCTGTGGGGCTCTGCTTCCAGAAGGGAAAGCTCTGTCCCAAATCGCTGGGGTCCTCCTGGCTGCCATAGCTCTCAGGAAGAAGCTTGGACTCTTCCTACTTACTTCCGGCTGACTGGATACTGAAGACTCCAAGACCGAGGCCCAAGACGGCGATCTGGATCCAGGCCACTCAACACGAGAGCACTGGCCTGAGAACAATCACTAAGTCCCCCTGCTGTCTGCAGGCCGCAGGCGGGAAGCTACAACGCAGAGGCGGGTGCAAAACCTCTGCGTTTCGCTTTTCCACTCTGGAGGCATTTCGTCTGGACTGCTTATCTCCCCCTTTTGCAATCCCCACTCGCAGCTGCTGCTAATCAGCTCACCAGAGAGGCTCCTCCACTCCTCCCATCCAGCTGCCCCCGGGGCACAGATGCGGCTTCAGGCCAGGCTGGTTTCGGTTCGCAGTGCTGATATGGCTCCTCGTAGCCGAGCTGACTTTAGTGGGAAGTATCTTTGTGTGTGTTTTGGAGTTCTTGGATTGGTTTAGAGTCCTATTTTATGGGTATTTTGGGGTGGCTATGTGAGAGCTGCGATATGTTGCTGCTGCTACACCGCCATCTTGGCTCCGCCCCCCCAATTGGTCAATTTTCAATTGTTAGGTTGTGTCTCAGTTTACCAGGTTATATTGTAGGAAAAATTGGCCAAAATCCTTGCTTTACTTATTGATAAGTAAAATCTTCTGCTGTTTTGAAAGTCAATGCCATTAAGTGATCTAGCAAAGATAGTAATTTTTATAGCCATCTCATTTTGCTACATAATTACCATCCCTTCCTTCCTCTAAATCTGAAGTTAGGAGTATTGGAGCTTAAGACTTAACTCTATTCTTTCCAAACTATGTGATCTTGAAGAGGCATTCAACTTTCATGAACTCCAGTTACTTTTTCTGTAACATAGGGCTAAAAATAATTGTATTATCACATTAAGATTGCTGTGAAGAAAGCATTTTGTAACCCATAAGAATCTATGGAAATGTGAGCTATCATTTGGATTTAGATATTTAGATGAAATGCTTTTGATATTTAAATATTACATGGAGAATAACCTTCATAATGATAAAAAAAAATAGTCTTGGGAATGCACACAGCATTGACACAGAAATTTAGTTTTAAAGCTGGGGAAGACCTCAATGGACAACTACTTCAAACTTCTCATTTTATACATGAGAGAACAGAGACCCAGGGATGTTAATGTCTTGCCCAAGGTGACATGGGATATAAGTGTCCATGGTGGGATTTGAAGCTCAGACTCTCCAAGTCAGAACTGGGACACTTTTCCATTGTACTATGTGTAGGCTCCAGCTAAGATATTTTGGCTTTCAATTGTTGTTTGAGCAAAATTTTGAAAAAAAGTTCTTTATTATGGAAACATTTAAATTACCATTAACTTCAGTCATAATTAGGAAGATTGAGTGATTTTTTTCCCCTGTAAACATCAACTGAGAACAATATTTAAATACTCTTAGGGAATTTAAATTTCTAGATTATTTGATTCAGAAGTATGACCTTCTGCTATTATAGTCAGAAATACAGGGGAGTTAGTGTTCTGGCTCACTTTAATGGATGGTTTTTGTATAAAAGTTCATTATTCACATAATTGTTTCTTGCTCTTTCCAGTCACTCATGCTTTTTACGTGTTGCAGAATGGTTATGCAGCTCTTTGATTTTTCTTTCATGAACTGGAAGCTCTTTAGTTCATCAAAAATATATTAATTTTCTGTGCAAAGAGTACTCTGCTCTGTATTGGGGCAGATACAAAATTTAGATAAAAAATCACTTCTTCCCTCATGAAGCTTATAATCTAGTGTAGGTGGTGATATGACACACACATAATTATTACACCATGTGGAATGTAAAGTCAAAGATAGAGAGAAGGATCTCAAACGTCATCTAGGACAACACTATCATTTTACTGATTTGGAAACTAAGTCATAGAGAGTGATTTCACCAACGTCACATAGGTATAATGGGAAGAGTCAGGATTTGAATCCAGGCTTTCTGACTACAAATATAAGTCCATTTCCACTCAACTGTGCTACTGCCATTCATTGAGTAGATATAAAACAAAGGGCTAGATGAAGTGCTGCAGGTGAATGTGAAAGTTATTAATAACCAAACAGTAGATAATAAGAATTTATTTCTACTTAGTTCTTAATTATTTTTAATATATCATTTTGCTTTATATGTATAATAACCCCATTCAGAGTGGTTATCATATTAATTTTACAAATGGGAAAATAGGACCAAATAGAAATAAATGTCTAATGAGGTCCCACAATAAAGTTGGTAAAACTGTAATTATGGAACCAGCTTTTCTGGGTATAATACCAGAGCTGCCAGTATCATGCCTTCTTCAAGAACAACAACAATAAAAACCTAAACTAGGAGGTTGATTGGGCAGAGATTATTTCCATTTTAATGGTAAGAAGAATGAAAAAGAACTTAAGTCATTTCCAGGGAATTTGGCTTTTTATGCCAAAGCAAGGCCTGAAAGGACAAACCCACGTCTTTTCATTCAAAAATCTGACCTTGTATTATGTCAGAGGTCACAGGCTGTCTAAAAACAAACCAAAACAAACAAATTTTTAAAAAAAGCTTGTAACTGTCTTTTGGTACTAGTCAAGGGAGACTTTTCTTGTAAATGTCTATATTTAATTTAGTAAATCCAGTACACATTTCATGACAATTTTAGTAGGTGTACATTTGGTCTAGCACAGCTTTAATCTCCTTGGAGTAAGGAAGACCTAGGCTCAAGTTTAACTGAGTGTGAGACTCTGGGCAAATCAATCAGCCTCTTAGTGGCCCTGGGACTACGAATAGCTACCTATCTACATTGCCAGAGGTAGTCCTCTGCCCTAAATTAAACTTACAGAAATGTAAAAGAGAGTGGAAAACTTCATTCATGTTTTCTGAATTAGACTTATAGGATTTAAAATTGGAAGGGCCATTAAAAATCATATAGTCCTTGATTTTACAAAGAAAAGCAGGACCCATAAGAATTAGGTAACTTTTCCAAATTTACAAAATACAAAGTAGCAGAGTCAATACCTGAACCTAGTTTCTGCAACACTAGACTCAATTCTTCTTCTACAAAGTTTGACAAAACAAACTTTGAGCTTCATTTTTATCACTGTTCCCCACTCCAAAATGGTCTACAAACACTAAGGTCTTCAGCAGAAGGCATTTTTATGTGCTTTTCCTTCCAATAAGCTTTACTACTTGGTGGTGAACCAACTGTGGATGAGTCCCTCTAAATTTAGTTAGGTTAGGCTTCAGAAAATCTAAATAGAACCTTTTGCTAGACTTCCATATGAGGCTGTGTGAGATGAAAGAGTTCAGAGTCTGAATCTGAAGTCAGAAAAGGTCTTTATTCTTTCTCATGAGAAAAGACTCTGCCCCTGTCACCCACATGGTGGCAGGGAGAGAGCAACAAGTAGAAGCCGGTCCATGGTTATATAATCTTCTAATGCAGAAACCCAACCCCCCCAACTGGCTTTCACTCTTATTGGTGGGTGGGCTGACCCACAACCTATGCACGGGGAACAAAGGACCCAGAAACATATGGGTGTCTGATGAAAGTAGTCTTAACCTTATTTGGCATATCTTGTGCTGAGCTGGCACTGGAGGAGGTTCTCCATTGCTCTAAGGCCCAGATTGCTGCAAGGTCAGGTGATCTAAACATAGACCTAGTGAATACTGAAGCCATTCTAGATTTGATTTTACAGAATAGGGAAACTTCACTATAAATTATCCCTCACAAGTCCCCCCTTTTCTTTTTATACCTTTTGAAGTTTACCCACTTTTCTTAATTCTAATTGCCCTTGCAGCCCTCGTCACATTGACAACATACAAGGGGGTAGTCCCCTTTATGAGTACAGATACAGAGATTCAAAAGAAAACAATAACAACTGTCTTTTCAAAGTCCAAAAGTCTCTTTTCACACTGCTGTCTAGATGTGAGGAAGTCCTCTGGTCACTTAGGGCCATCCATCTTCAGCCCTGCATCCTAGCTTCTCTTCCTTCTGCCTTCATTCATTCATTTACCTATAAAAGGAACCTTGAAACCAATGTAAATGACAACTCCAAAAGCTTTATCATTCTTACAAAATTAAAATTGGAGTCTTAATCAATTGTCATGATCACACGTTAGGACCAGTTTCTTATATTCTGCATTAATCCATTATCGAGTCCTCCACCGGGAGGATGGGATTTCACTAAGGCATTTATATAAGCTGACAATTAAAACAATTAAAAATGTTTCCAAGTAGTCCAAAAATTATCCTCTTTTTAACATTGACTAATTATAACAAAGTTGAGACAAATGTGATACTAACTAAATAATGGAACAATATTCTCACAAACCCTTGACCTACTTTTCCTCATATTATTACAAAGAACTAAAGGACTCTGACTTGTCCAGGAATATCTATCCTAAACCCTAAGCCTAGTAGCTTTATCTTATAGTAACTTAAGATGTTCCAGAATCAAGTACATTTGTTGTTGTTTTATTTCAAAAATTTTGATTATTGAAACTTGCCACTAAGAATAGACACAAAGTATAATGAGGGAATCATATTTCCCAAACTTCAGAATGCCAATTTCAGGAAAACTGTATACCATGCTGCAATCTCCATTGAGCCAAGCTTAAAGTCTGCCAGGTGCTTGTGGGTAAACTCCAGTCAGAAGAATCCTACCTCAGCTCATGCTGAGCAGTCATTCCTCCTACCTTCATACCTGTATCTTACAAGATCTGGCACCATCAGTTGGTGGCTTGGGTAGCTTGGGTAGCCTCCCTTAACACTACTATCTGGAGTTGAACTCAAAGAAACAGTTAACAGACCCATCAAGTCTTAAATAACAAGCACGAACAATCAGCTTACGATATGATTATAATCCCACATTGGTTAAGGAACATCTTTGAAGTGAGCCTCAAATAACCTACCTTCATTCTTATATTTATTCTTGTTCATAAAAAAAAAAACCAAATCTCCCATTGGGATTGTAAATTGTTGTTCTAATAGGTGTGCATCTACTTCCAAACTTCTCTACCTTCTTATAATTATGCTTAATCTGAGCTCACACTAAAATTTCTCGTCTCAACTAAAAATGTCTCTGGTTTAATCTCAACAACTAATTGTATTAATATCCAATTGCTCTTTCATCACTTTGAAATACACTGGGACCCTATTTCACTCATATACACAGATATACCTTCTCTACAGCAACTTTATAATCCCAACCTCAGCCCAAGGGATAATGATTCAAGGTTGCATTTGTAACCTTATTTCCTCTCCTTCTAAAATTTGATTTACCTATTAATTATAAAATTAAGTTACAAATCTTTCTGTCTTCCTAGACACTTTTTCAAACTTTTTCTCAACTTACTTAAAACTCTTTGAAACTGGTACCACCATCCAGAGACAGGAGGGCTTGGATAAACTCAAATTTGTCCCCAAATCTTCTTATTTGCCTTCTATATTTCCAATCAAACCTTCATTTATCCTTCCAAATTTCTCAAACCCATTATTCAAATTATTCAGCACTCCTTTACATTTTTAACCATAAAACAAGATAGCTCATAAGTTATTATCCTCTTAATAACATAACTGTTCTGCTTAGACAAAGCAAAGAGGTTAATGACTAAACCTCACAAACTGATAAATTTGACATACAGAATTATTTAATCTTGTTATTCCCTCAGAAATTTGCACTCTGAGTCTAGTTCTTTAGGAGGATCAGATGCTATTGATGATCCAACTCTATACATGTAAATGTAAGTAACAACACTTTGCAGGTAGAAACTTTCAACTCTATCAACACTTTGCGTATAGAAGTTTTCTATCCTTGAGTTCAATAGTTATACAAATGAATTTACTTATAGGAGAGACTGCATATAAATAATTTGCTTATAATAAAACATGTTTGTACCACTAAACAGACAGTAAAAACAGGTATTATTTCCACCATGGTAACAAACTTTGAATGAAGTTGAGTTTCCCATTAATGCAAAAGTACTCCATAATTTACCTCCTTTAAGAAATTTACACTGAAATTCTTTTCCTCAAACAGAAGATGTTTCTGATCTAGTTTCAGTAATTAATAGAAAAAACAGCTAGGTCCCTCAATCAGTTATACCAATATTCAGTTATTATAACATCATTTTGAAACTTTTATTGACCTGATTCCATAGACAAATATCTAGTGACAGGCAGATGACTAGGCCAAATACTCATTTACCAAGTTCTTTAACATACATACATACATATATATGTATGTATGTATAAAGGAATATAATCTGAGGCTGAATAGCCCAGATCCTAAATGCACACTTTATTATAGTAGTTCAGCTGTATCCCAGACTTAGTTTATGGGATAATGATTCAACATTGTGTTTGCACCTTTGTTTCACAAACTTCTTTTCCCTTGGTATAATTATTCCCATATTTTTCAGAAAATAATATTCTCCCAAGTTTGTTTATTCTTACTTCAGGAATCTAAACCTTTTACTTATACATTCAATTATAAATGTTAACTTTTTCTTATACCATGCAATAACCACAAATTCAGATTCAAACAGCAAGATGTCTTCTACAAAACATCCTTTCTAAAAGTAGTTCCTTCCTCTAAAAAAAAATAGTTTGAATTTATCCTGGTGTCACTGAAACTTTATGAAAGCAACTCACAGCATACCGCAAAGATTTACCAGGACTCATATACATAATTAATTCCTGTTCTATATTCCAAACGGGTGCCAAAAAACAATTACTAGAAATCAACTATATCAACTTTAAAGGGCCAGTTTGGAGACTGACTCATCAGTGGGGCTTCTTCAGAGCCTGAAGAAGTAACTGCTGCCCCTCTCTCCTCCTTCCTGGTGGGGGGAGGGTGGCAAAATTCCCTTACTTAATCTGATAAGGACTCTTTAGGCAATCCGCCTGAAATTAAAATTCACAGTTAGTTTGAATGTTATAAAATCTGTACACCATTAATAAAATAACCAGAAATCTTACAATCTTTGTATAATTACTAACTTTCCCTTTTTAAATTCTAAATTTCTCACTGCCCCAGGAAACTGGGATTGATCACCTGGCCCACACAAATGGTTTCTAGGGGACACCTAACCCCTCCTTCTTCCATACACATTAATAGCTAAGAATTATGGTCTTTAAAGGTACTAAGACACAGGTTTCTCTACATGTTCTTTCTTATCTCTTATTTTGTTAAGCCCATAAACACCACTCTCCAAATTTTGGAATCTATCTTTTCCAGTCTTCTTGTCTACTAATCTGTTCCCCATCATCTTATAACAAAAGGTCCTGTAAAACATTTCTTAATAAGAATATTTCCCTTTTTCAAAAACAATTTATTCTAATATTATTAACTAATACCCAATTTCTAAATTCTCTGGTCATAAAAATCTTTCCCACATAATATATAAAACTTAGGAGGTTTCACTGGTCTTTTCTTCTCATAATTATCAATAATTACTTCTCACAAATATATTTCTCAACTGAAACTTCCTTTTAAATATAGAAAGACTTGAAAGTTTATGATTTCTTAAATCACAATACTTCAAAATATCATAACATAACTGTTTACCAGTAACACAATTATTATGTTCTTACATTTAAACTTTTGAATTCAAAACCCATTTAATTACCAATCCAGTGACCTTAATGCATCTGGATGTATTTTTCAAATTGAGCCACATGCCTCTCTCTATATCTATCTATCTATCTATCTATCTATCTATCTATCTATCTATTTTTTTTCTTATTTGCTCAATAAGAGTTCTACAAAAACACATTTCCAATTCACCTTGCACAGGTGAATCATTCATAACTATAGGTAAAGGTATATATACGTGGTTTTCTGAATAGCAGAAGTAACAACATATAACATTACATTTTACACAATTCTTTTCCATCTTTTAGTTTCAACCCAATTTAGATTAAAACTGACACCATTCCTGGCTCTCACTCAGTTTTTACAATATACAAGGATTTTGCAATTTAGATACCATAATAACACAATGACATTATGACATTAATTGCATTTCCAAAACAAGTAGAGGATTTTCTCCTGCTCACCCCCCCCCTCTTATTTTTTCAAGTGGGGGAGGATAACTCAAAACTACTATTTGCCAGCATTATCTTTCCTATCAGAATCTGATATTTAACTCTCATTATAATTATAGGCTGGACAGGAAGTATGAGGAAATGAATTTTACAGATTTCCCAAATTACAGTATTTAAAAAGTATTACAACACTCAGGTCAAAGAGCCCCATTCTTCACTTTCTATCACTTTGAACGACATATAAACAAGCAAAATAACAAAAATTGCTTTTGTTACAACATAGATAATACCCATTCCTTCTTACATTTTAGATCAGTTTACAATATCTTGGGCTAATCATTCTAACTGCTTCTTTTGGTTCTAGTGATAATTACAAATATCTTTACCGTACTTAGTGCCCATCTTTAAATTCAAATTTCTTAAGTATCATAAATTCCAAAACATTACACATTTCATCTACATCCAAATTAACATGTATAACCATATGCTTAGATAACTTAACAGCTTCTGAATAGGAATAAGAAAATTGTTTTAACATCAGAGTTTATAAATATTTCCAAATTACATAATTTAGGAAGGTTTAAAACTCATATTCTTCTAAAAACTTTAGGTGAATGCATTTCCAAACCCCCTTACACAGGAATTAAATTATAACTTTATACCTTTAGAAATATCTTTAAGCCAACACGTGGCCTTTCAGAAGACATGTGGCTTCCAGAAGACATGTGCGCATGTGATCTCCATTTCACCTTCATTGGAGGCTCAACTCCAGCACCCATACATTCCTTCTCCTATCTCCTTTCATAGACAAAGGGTTTGGGACCCAGTAAACTGAGTGTGGTTATCTTTTAACTTCCCTCTCAAGCTGGGGCCTTAAGAATTTAATGATTATCTGAACTTTTAGAGCTAAATTCCAATAGAGCCTGAAAGGTGGATAGACATTATCCCTTCTAACTTCCCATAACTTTGTTTTGAAGTTAGGCTAAAAATTCACTAGCACTCTCTTCCAACCTTCTAAAGATGGTGGTTGGGGGGTGGGGTAGTGGCTCCCCCATCCTAACTCACATAATCAGGCCTTTTTGCTTCTCCTTCCATCTCTGCCTTAGGCATTTCAGATAAATAGAAAATAAAAAGTTTCACTTAACGATTATCTGCTAAAGATCTGAACTTTCTCTCCCCATTCTAACTTTAGTTAGGCAGAGAAGGAAGATTTTTAAACTTTCCCAAGGCTTTTTTAATCTGAATAGAAAAACATTTTCTCTCTTTCATGAATATACAAACTGCACACATCCACACACAAAAAGAAATACAGAAAAAACACAGTCTCAGAACAAACACAGTCTCAACCAGCTTTTCCAAATTTATCTCCCAAGGGATTATCGGGGGGCTGAAGGAAACATTCCTTCCCAATTAACTAACAGCTTGTGGGTAAAAGCTGAAAAGTTTCCTTTACCAGAGGCAGGTGAGAGGGCTCATCAGTCAGCGCCCTCCTTCTGGATCCAAGGACTGGCTGGACAGACGGTCAACCTCTTGGTCCATAACTTGGGGCGCCAAGGCATGAATACTGAGAAGTCCTCATCAGGGGCCACTCATCAGTTTCCCCCCTAAAACTGCCTCTTAATCTCCCCAACTCCTGGTCAGACTCAGTTGACCAGGTTGACCTCTTAGTCCAGGAATTTCCCAACTCCTGGCCAGACTCAGTCGACCCCACCCACCACCAAATCACCCAGGCCTCTCTTTACTTGGGTCTGTGCATAGACTTACATGATTTCCAGTAATCTTTGTTCCCCCCTTTTGGCGTTTGCTGCTCTCAGGTTCAGACCCCCTCAAGCCTCACTCTCCACAGAGGGAAGTCGCTCCCTCACCTAACCAAGAGGTCACTGGGAAAAGCCAGCAGGATGTCCTTTGCCTGTTGGTCAAGGCTGGGGAGCCCTTCCTCTCTCCAGAGAGGAGTCCAAAAAATCTTGGTGGGACCTCCAAACTGTGTGAGATGAAAGAGTTCAAAGTCTGAATCTCATGAGAGATCCCCTGTCACCCACATGGCAGCAGGGAGAGAACAACAGGTAGAAGCCAGTCCATGGTTATATAATCTTCTAATGCAGAAACCCAACCCCCTCAATTGGCCTTCACTTTTATTGGTAGGGGGGCTGACCCACAACCTAAGCGCAGGAGACAAAGGACCCAGAAACATGTGGGTGTCTGATGAGAGCAGTCTTAACCTTATTTGGCATATCTTGTGCTGAGTTGGCACTGGGAGATGGTCTCCATTTCTCTAAGCCCCAGACTGCTTGAAGGTCAGGTGATCTAAACCTAGGCCTAGTGAATACTGAAACCATTCTAGATTTGATTTTTCAGAATGGGGAAACTTCACTATAAATTATCCCTCACAAGGCCTTTGTAGCTTTGTAGGAAGTACCAGAGATGATGTTCCATTGGCATAGTATTTGATAACCAAATGAGGTATCACTATGGAACTTCATTAGAGAGGAATAAATCTGATGTAATATACTTGAGGTCATTTAAAATAATACATGCAAAGTACAGCAACAAAATCATTTTTTCTATAGGAGATTTATTAGTATATTTTGACATAAGAGTGCAACATTTCATTTGCTAATTGATTGCCAGGGGAATGTGGAAAAGATATAATACCACTTCATTGTTAATACAGTTTTATAGTAGGCAAGACAAAATGCAAGAAAGCATTTTCCTTAATATATCAAGGGTATGGTTGGAGATTTCTTTATTTAGTATGGCTTGATAACTAATTTCAGGAGAAACCTTTGACCTCGGAACTTCATATACAATTTACACTTAAAATAGATAAATTTGCGGTAATAATTTAAAGGAAGTTTAGTTGAGGTACTTTCCTTGAGAATGCTAACTATTAACACAGTCAAGTATATAACTCATTTGTAAGAGGCAATGTTTATATTGATGAACATCTTAATTAAAAATGCACCAGACAGATGTGTATTCTATTCCTTGCTCTCCCACCTAATTACATGGATTATCTCAGTAAAGTTATTTAATCACTCTGTTCTTGATTTTTCATTTGTAAAATGAGGGGACTTCTCTAGATTGTCTCTGAGGTCCCTTCTGGCCCTAAAGTCAATGTAACTTTATGAATTTGTATGCTATAATTGTATACTTCAGGGAATAAATAACTATGCTGTTTATATCAACAACAATAACAAAAACAAAAACAAAAACAAAAACAAAAGTAAGTGCAGTAGGTGACAAATCTGAGAGTTTATTGCATTTTATAGAGAAATGAAAAAAAATATTCATGGACTCAATTTACTCTGATTTAGCCCAATTCAATAAAAATGCATTAAGTGGCTACTATATGTTAGGCCCTGTGCTAGACATATGACATTAAAAGACAGTCTCTGTCTTCAAGGGGTCTCTATTCTACTGGGGAGATTCAGCACAAACACAGAAAAAGAAATACAGATCATACGTATATTAATTTATTCAGGATGGTAATGATAACAAATGGAGAAATCAAGAAAAGCTTTGTGCCGGAGAAGTTACTTAAGTGGGGACTTGAAGAAACACAGGTGATGAGGGACAGCATTCTAGGTATGGGCTGCATTGTGTGTCATGACTGGAGACGGAATATCATATGCGGGGATCAACCATTGTGCCAATTTGTCTTCAATACCTAGTTAAGTAATTACCGATTGTCCTTCTCTTTTATAGGTAGAAATTGGTAAGGCAGAAAGGAGGTTCACACTGCTCAGTGATGCTATCTCTGATGGTGTTGCTTTCAATGTGAATGTACATGGCTAAAAAGACCAAGGCCAGAACAATGGTTCCTTTGCATAATTCATATAGCTGAGGTTTTGTCTTGCTTTTCCTTAGAGAACTGGTGTTTGGAGGGCCTGTAGATCTTCTGCCACTTATATTTACAATTTGACTAATTCTTTCCAAAAAAGTTCTTCATTTGTTTTTTCTTACTGTCCCATACCAAGTTGGCTTCCCTTTTCTTATTGTTTCTCTGAAATTGGAATATACCCCATCATTTGAAGGTCAGCTTTGGTGTGTCTTTTCAAGCATTCCCTTTGATCACTTTTCATATAGTTATTCTCCCTTCTCCTTGCCTGAAAGTTTAACTACATAGCAGCTGTCTGGACAATCCTCCCCTTATCCATACAATACATGTCTCTGTTACACTGGTCTTTGTTTCAGCATTAGTCTTTTGTTTCTGTTTTTAAGCTTTTTCTAAAAGCTTAAAATACTGGGATTTCAGAGATAGATTAGCCCTGAAAGATAATGCATTTCTCCCCACTCTTTTTCCTGGTGAGGTAACTGAGGTTCATATAAATTGAATGATATGTTCATGTTTGCTTTGCAAGTTAGTGCTACAACTCTGAGTTTATAATACAATGCCTTCTTACTTCTCTCAACATTTAATGCTATATTGTGTATGTGATACTGATACCTATTATTAAAGCATAATTAAATAACCACAAGATCTGCATTCTGAACTTAACCGTTGAATGTATTAAAATACACAACACTTTTTTAAAATTCAGTTTTATTTTATTTACACTTCCAAATTTTCTCCCTCCCACCTCCTCCTTTTTCTATCCATTCAGAAATCAAGAAAAATAAATTCCATTACAAATATGTAAAGTCAAGCAAAATAAATCCTGCATTGGCTCTTTTTGAAAAAAATTAAGGAATGGAAAGAAAAAAAAGCAAGGAAAAAAAACAAAATAAATTTGCTCCAATCTGCATTTTAAATCAATCAACTCTTTATTTGGAGTTGGATAACATTTTCAGAATGGTGGATGAATAGTTGACGTAATTTTTATAAAAATGCTTTTTTAAAAAAATAGCTGGCATGTTGTTAAATCCATTATGGGCCCCACTGCATGGCAGACAAGTGAATAATCTGGGGTTGGTTTTTGTATGCTTTCATCCCCTTATCCCCCAGACATCCTCTATATTCTTACTTAGTTCTTAGGTTTCCTGTTCTAACCTAATTTAGGGGATATCTTCTTACTTCTCATGTATATTAGTATAATCCTTGTTACATATTTTATTTGCCTTTAAAAGAAACATAAAAGGCTTACACTAAGGTAACAGTTTATTCCAGGGCCAATGAAAGAATCTCTGCAGAGTTAAACTGTAAGATGATTTGCTTTTATGTACTATACCATTTTCACATTGCCTTCTTTTAAAGGTTAGGATTTTTTTTAAATTTTATTATAGTTTGCATCATTCATTTCCACAAGATTTTGAGTTACATATTTTCTCCCCCTCTTTCCCCCACCCACCGCCCCAAAACAGCCATCCCAGTGTGTCCCCACTCCCCCAGTCTCTTCTCTCCTATGTCACTTCTCAGTAGGGCAGGATGGATCTCCCAACCATAGTGTCTGTGTAACTCAAGTTCCAGTTGGGTGTAGTCAATAATAATAATAATAATTGCATATATAGATAGAAAGATAGATACATATTCTTAACATTTGATTATGGAATTCCAGATTCCAGGTTCTTTCACCTCCTCCCTCACCACCCATGCCCACTGGAAAGACAAGCAATCAAATACAGGCTGAACATGTGAAATTATGCAGAGCCTCTCCATAGTGAGCACACTGTGAGAGTCTGATTAAATG
>JAQQSV010008014.1:0-13875 GCA_028646515.1 Pseudochirops corinnae
ATTTTTTAAGGTGTTATTTTCTTCAGTCAGATTGTTGACTCTCTTTTCATGATTTTCTTGCAGCATTCTCATTTCTCTTTCCAATTTTTCTTCCACTTCTCTTCTTTGGTTTTCAAAAATACTTCTTAAGTTCCTCTCTGGCTGGTAACCAGTTTACATTTTTCTTGGAATCTTTTGGTCCATGAGTTCTGACCATATTGTCTTCCTCCTCATCCATCGTTTGATCTTTTTATCCCCAAAAAGCAATCTTAAGTTGGGTTGCTGTGTTTACTTTGCTTCCTTTGTCTGCTCATGTTGCCAGTCAATTACTTGACTTTTTAGCTTTGTAGAATCCTGCTTCTGGAGGGTAATGCTTTGTCCTAAATTGCTGGGGTTTTCACAGCTGATAAAGTGATTAGGAGGTTGCTGTCTTTGTAGCCCTCACCAGCTTTGGTTCTGGTCACACACCTCAGGACCACCACTGAAGACCGCGATCTCAATCCAGGCAGTTTAATGCAAGAATGCTTAGCCTCTGAATGATCACCTGGACCCCCTGCAATCTGCAGGCGATGAGCTCTTATGCAGCCACGTGGAGGCAGCTGCAGGGCCACACCTTCTGCTGCTTTCTTTTCCTTGGGCCATCTGGTTGGACTGGCTTTTCTCCCCCAAATTTAGACAAGTTCCATTGACATTTCTCTTTATGCCTGGTTCTCATGGGTTGATAATTCTGGAAACAGCCACAGCTGCTGGTGATCTACTCACCTGAAAGCTCTGGCCCAGGCTTGTCCTGGCCACCCTTCAGCTAAAGTGGTCATTTCAGACCATGCTGGATTTGACTCCCAGCATGCTGAGATGTGCCCTTCCCGTCCCACCTGCCAGGCTGTCCTCAGTGGGAGTTTTGCCTCTCTGTACTTTTGTGTGTTTTCAGGCCCTAAAATTTGTTTAGAGTCACATTTCATGGGTTTTTGAAGTAGTTATGGGGGGAACTTCAGAGTTCTCCTGCCAACTTGACTCTGCCCCCTCATTTATCTTTTCTATCCTATTATCTAATGTAATAGGAATGAGGAAGTAAGTCAGAATTTTTTAACTTGCATTCAGGCAATTGATAGCAAGTTGGAATATTTTTTTCATATGGCTATAGATAGCTTTAATTACTTCTTTGAAAACTGTATCTTTTGATCATTTATCAAATGGGGAATGGCTCTTATTTTTATAAATTTGACACAATTCTCTGTATGTTAGAGGTCTGAAGCCTTTATTAGAGAAATTTGTTAATTTTATTTTAGTTACTATGCTAACTGCATTTCCTTGCATCTGATTCCCCCTTCCCCTATTTATTCTATTGTCTCTTTCCTTCCACACTGTTGGTTCACAAAAGTGTTTTGCTTTTAATTACCTTTTCCAGTAATCTGCCTTCTCTTCTGTCACACACCTGCCATTCCTTTCCCTTTCTATTTTCCATAAGGCTAAGATAGATTTCTATACCACATTGCCTATGTATCTTATTTGACACTTACATGTAAAAAATTTTTACATTCACTTTTAAAACTTTGAGTTCTAAATTCTCTCTCTTCCTCCCTCCTCACCCACCATCATTGAGAAAGCAAGCAAATCAATATAGGTTGTACATGTGTAGTCATGAAAAACACTTCCATAATAGTCATGTTGTGAAAGACTAACTATGCTTCCCTCCATCCCATCCTGTCCCCAATTTATTCTATTTTCTCTTTTCACCCTGTTCCTTCTCAAATGTGTTTACTTCTTATTGACACCCTCACTCAATTTATTATCCCTTCTATAATGTCCCCCATCCTTTTCTCCCCTACTTTACTGTAGGGTAAGATTTGAGTGAGTATGTCATTCTTCCCATTAAGCCAATTCTGATGAGAGTAAGGTTCACTCATTCCCTCTCAGTTCTTCCTCTCCACTCTGAAAGCTTTTTCTTGCCTCTTTTATGTGATATAATTTAGTCCATTCTAATTTTTTCCTTCTTCTCTCAGGACATAATCAACTCACCCTGTTTTCTCTCTCTCTCTCTCTCTCTCTCTCTCTCTGTCTTTCGTATCGTATACATGCTCATATAAATATAAAAATATCACACACACACACACACACACCAACCATCCTAATAATGACAAAAGGCCTCATGAGTTACAAATATATTTCCATGTGGGGATGTAAACAGTTCAACTTTAATAAATCACTTATAATTTCTCATCCCTGTTTATCTTTTCTTGCTTCTCCTGAGTCTTGCACTGGAAATCAATTTTTTTTCTATTTAGTTCTGGTCTTTTCTCAAGAGTGCATTGAATTCCTCTAAGGTTTTGAATGCCCAATTTTTCCTCTCATGGATTGCACTCAGTTTTGCTGGATAAGTGATTCTTGGTTTTAACCCTAGCTCCTCTGACCTCTGGAATATCATATTCCAAGTCCTCCAGTTCTTTAATGTAAAAGCTGCCAAATCTTACATAATCCTAACTGTGATGCCATTATACTTGAATTGTTTCTTTCTGGATACTTTCAATATTTTCTCCTTTACTTGGAAACTCTACAATTTGACTATCATATTCCTAGGAGTTTTCACTGGCAATTTTGGACCTCTTTCAGGAGATTTCAGTCGATACTTTCAATTTCTACTTTACTTTCTTGTTCTAGAATATCGAGGCAGTTTTCCATAAAAATTTTTTTGAAAGGTAATATCTCGGTTCTTTTTTTTGTATCATGTCTTTCAGGAAGAACATTAATTTTAAAATTATCTCTCCTGGATTTGTTTATGAGGCCTGCTACTTTTCTAATAAAGCATTTCACGTTATTGTCTATTTTTTTTCATTCTTTTGGCTTTGTTTTATGATTTCTTTATTTCTCATAAAGTCTTTAGCCTCTACTTCCTTGAATCTAATTTTTAAGGAATTATTTTCTTCACAAGGTGTTGTATCTTTTTTCCCCATGTATTTAATTCTATTTTTTAATAAGTTCTTTTCCTCGGTGAATGCTTGTGCCTGTTTTTCCCTTTGACCAATTGTGCTTTTTAAGAAGTACTTTCATTGAATTTTGGTGTATCTGTTTCCATTTGGCCAGTTCTGCTTTTCAAGGCATTTCTCCACTCCTTGAATTTTGGTACCTCTTTTACCATTTTTCCTATTCTGTATTTAAGGTCTTCTGGGTTTTTTTTTTTTTCAGTATTTTTGGTGCCTCTCCTACCACCCTTTTTACTCTTTTTTATGATTTTCTTTCATCACTGTCAGTTCTCTTCCAAATATTTCCTCTACTTCTCTTACTTGACCTTTTTTTTGAATGAAACAATTTCAATAGTCTTTAATTAAAAAAAAAACTCGCACAATAATGGTTTGCAATAATTTCAGCAAAATAAAATTCTGGAAGATTTTAAACTAAGTAGGGTTTCTAGAATTGGTTGTTCTGTGGAAGGATTGGGGGTTTGTGTAAATCTATAAAACAATAAAGTGCAGGAAGGCTGATACCTTTCCTTTGTGGTAGAGGCCACAAATGTGAGATTTTTGCAGCTAAGTTAAGGGAGAATCAAATCACTTACAATACAATGGCTTTTTTCTCCATAGCTTCTGGAGGGTTTTCAGCCTTATTTTTTTCTTCTCACAGTCCCATCATTCACACCAAGGTTCCATGAAGATATAATGGTAATGTAATTTGTATTTGAAGATCACTTTCTTTGGCAAAGGTAACAGGTACTTAGCACTTAGTAATTAATCAAGAACGTATGAATTCCTGTTGCTGATGTAACAGGAAGGGGTTGGCTGGAACAGGAAACTAATGTCGTATGTATATAAGGAAAAGCCCCAGAAAGGGAGAGTCAGGATTTCTTGGGACAAGCATCTGGAAGCAGAAGATGTTGCTCCTGGAGAAAGAGAGAATTTCTCTCAGTAGCATCTGGAGGCTGGGCTACTACTGCTGGACTGAGAATTGAGAAGAAAAATGAGAATTGGTAATTGTTTCAGATCTTCTTGAAGCAAACTCCATGGAGGCAGAAACTGATGCCACTGGGGAGGCTGAAGAGAAGCTAAGGAGGCTGAAGAGAAAAGCCCCTACCCAGGCCAGAGAGAATGATTTTTATTTTGAAAACCTGGATAGAGTGATCTTGATTCTTGGAACCAGCTGAAACTTCTGATGAGTCTGAGGGCCAGCCAGAACTTCCAAGTGACTGAGGAAGCATGCCTGTGAGGGATCTAAGACTTTATCTGTTTGTGGCTTTGTTAAGCCTTCAATTCCCAGGAACAGAGACTGTGAAGGATTTGAGATGGACTGGACCCTGTGAGCTCCAATATGGAGCAGGAATTGTACAGAGAGCTGGACAAGGACCTGGAAGCTGTCTGCCTTTGAACCCAGATGACAGTTTGGTGAATCCAGGCAGGATCTGGTACCATGGGAGGGGATCTAGGGAATATGAGAAACCACCCAGAGTCAAGCTGAAAGAAGACTTTACTTGGATGCTATGTATTGACTGAGAAATTGTAAATTTACTAGTGACCTAGGGTTGGATGGTCTATGTATTTTCTGATGATTGAATAGTGAATGACGAAAGATGATTGAATGATTGAGTCAATATAATGATTGTTTGACTAAGCGATTGTACTTAGCAATTGATGATTGAATAAGTAATTGCTTTGGAACTTAGTGTGCTCAATTAGTGGAAAACTTTGACTATTGTACTTTGTGATCGAATTAAGGATTTTGTGAATGCTAGAGTTACTAAATGATTGTTCTTTGTTAAAAACTTTGTGACCACTGTAATTGAAACTACATGGCCATGTTCTGTGATAAGTTGTTGTGAATGCAGTATTTTGATTTTCTTTGGTAATTTGTAACATTGCGAATGCTGTACCTTTATTTACTGTGAATGTTTTGCTCTGATTTGTTATGGAATAGTGTGTTCACTACATTGTGTAATCAGAACCTTAAAAGATGTTCACAGTAGCATTCTTCTGAAAAGCTCCTAGTGCTTGGCTTTACAGAAGGATATCTATTGCCTTTGGCAGTCAAGAAACAACCAGAAAGGATCACTTTAGGGTCTCCTTGGTCTTCTTTTCCTTGAGGTAGCTCCTCTGCATTTTCCTCTTCTTCCTCACCTTCCCTCTTTTCTAAAGGTTTTTCTTGAGTTTGTTCAGAAGCTGTCACCATCACCCCATTCCAGGTAGACATTTATGAGCAACATAACTGGCATCACTCTCCTGGCTAAGGATCTTCCTATATCCTCCATGTGACAGGATCATAACCAGTGTCTAAGCCATATAGCATACCATGTTCTGTAGTCCAGTCATGCCTGTGTGTATTGGGAAGTTACCTTTCATTGGGATCAGTACTCCCTACTGAACCAGGAAGAAATGATACAGCAGAAAGAAACTGAAGACATAAGTCACAGTGAAGGTCAAAGGCTATCTGATAGGGTTGTTCATCACAATATAGTGGCCCAAAAGGTCAAGGATCCAAGGTGTAAGAGATTCCAAATTAGGGAACTCAATTCTCAAGTCCTTCAGGAGACAGATGAGAACTTTCCCTGCAGCCTGAGAAGCATTATCTTCAAACTAGTGAGCATGCTGAATGGCTGCCAAAGCACTCTGAAGAACCTGATCCAGCAGTTCCAAATTTCAGGATATATTACAAAGTGGTAATCATGAATACAACCTGGTGGTGTTTAAGAAATATAGTGATCAATCAGTGGAATGCATTAGGTACACAAGACATAGTAATTAATGACCATAGCAATCTAGATTTTGCTAAATTCAAAGATCCAAATTTTGGGGGATAAGAACTCATTATTTGACAAAAAAATGCAGAGAAACTGTAAAGCCAAGCACAAGCAGCTCTCTTGAGGATTCTTGCTGTGAATACATTTAAGGAACTGATCATACAGCATAGTGAGCTCTCTATTTATTCAGCAATAAACTAAAGCAAAACATTCACAGAAACCAAAGTTCAACATTCACAATGATATAGCATAAGAATTCATTTCTAAAGTGGTCTCATAGTCCTAAAAAAAAGATATTCGGTAAGTCAAAATCTGACTTAATCAATATAAAGTACCCTTCTAAAGTCTTCTTTCATCTTGACTGGAGACTGGCTTCCTTAACTCATCTTTAACTCAATCATCTTTAAGAAAAAAATCATCCTTACGGAGTATAAATTGCAGAGTACAAGGGTCTCTCACCCCTAGGTCACATTGTCTTAATCTCTCAGCTAGCATTAAACACCCAAGTAAAGCTCCTTTCATCTTGACCTAAAGCTGACTTCCAAACTCCATGGCTCCTCTTCCATGAACCCAGCTCTTGTCTGAATTCACTCAGGTGTCACCTGGATTTATAGGTAGATACCTTCCACCTCCTGGTACAGCTCCAGGTTTAGCTGGACTGAGGTCCAGTTCCACACATCAAACTTAGCAGAATTGCAACAATACTCATACCCAGCACCATCAGTGATTTACTTTCTGCCTTTGAAATCAACACAGACCAACAGATAGGGGATTTACCTGAGAAATTAACACAAATCATCAGTAAAGTCCAGGAACCTTTGAAAACATCAGTACAGCCCTCCTTCAGGACTTCTGTAAACAGACAGCAGAAAAGTCTTCTTAGTCTTCTAAAGAAAAGTCTTTCTAAAGAAAAGTCTTCTTAGCACTTCTGAACCAGCAGTAAGGTCCCGTGGCTTCTGTAACAACAGAATTGTCCTCTATCAGCAGACATCTGTAACAACAGAATTGTCCTCTATCAGCAGACAGGTCTGAAAAAGTAACATCAATACAGAGTACTGGCACCACAGCCATTCTTCTTCCCAGTTCTGCTGAGTTCCAACTTGTGTTCGAGCTTTTATATCATCAGCTCCTTCCTGTTCCACCTCTTCCTCTTACATCCTTCCTGTTCAGTCTTTGACAAATCCCTCCCACTGTGTGCTTCACAGGTTCTATTTCTAACAAAGACTTGATATAATCATAGGTGAAGCTCAAAGGCACTTGAAAAGCTGAAACAAGGAGCTAAGTACAGTTTTTACCATTCTAGAAACTTGGAAAGCAGTTTGGCAAAAACTAGGTATAGGCCAACATCTCACAGTGTATACCAAGTTAAAGTCAAAACACACAATTTAGCCATAAATGATGATAGAATAAGTAAATTAGGGGCGTGTGGAAAAAAGTACATGTCAGACCTATGGATAAGGGAAAAACATATTACCAAATAAAAGATGAGGGGATTATGCAAAGTAAAATAAATAATTTTGATTGCATCAAATAAAAAAAAAACTTTTTCACTAATAAAACTAGTACAGGGGAAGTTAGAAGGAAAGCACAGAACTGGGAGAAAAATTGTATTGCTTCTTTCTGATAAAGGCCTCTTTTCTCAAATATATACACATTAAGCTGAATTTAGGAGAATAAGAACCATTCCCTAGTTGGAAAATGGTAAAAGGATATGAACTGGCTTTTTTCAGCAGGAGAAATCTAAGCTACCAAAGGTCTGACAAAAAACAAATTCCTCTAAATCACTAACAACTAGAGAAATGCAAATTAAAACAACTTCACACCTATAAGATTGATTAACAAGACAAAAGTAAAAAATGACAAGTACTGGAGAGAATTTGAAAAAATCAGAACACTAATGTACTAATTAGTTTAGTAGTTATTAGTCCAACCATTCTGGTGAACAATTTAGAACTATGCCCAAAGAGCTATAAAATTGTGTATAACCTTTGACCTGGCAATACCATGAAATTGTTATGGAAATGTGAAGATCTTCCCTGTCTCTTAATAAGCCTAAGGGAATTTGAAGACCTTCTCTACTTTGAAGATATGGTCTACCTGGGTCAGCTAGGTGGCATAGTAAGTAGAGCACTGGTCCTGGAGTCAGGAGGACCTGACAAATCCAGGCTCAGACACTTGACGCACTTACTTGTATGTCATCACTTCTATGCATCTTAGTTGTGTGATCTTGGGCAAATTACTTATCCCCAATTGCCTTACCTTGCTCTTCCAAAAAATAAAAATAAAAAAAAATAAACTCTGCCCCCTAGTAAACTGAATGTAGTCACAGGTGGCCTGTGGTGGGAGGAATTTGCTGAAAGGTGGAGCAGAACCCACAGGAAACTGGCAGTCAGAACCAGCTAGATGTTGAGAGGAGACCACACATCTGAGGAAGTCAGATAGGCTTGTGAGTAAAAGTTGGTTAATTTGTGAGAAGGCTGAAGGATGTTGTGGCTCTGTACTGTTGTGGCTTATTGGCTTCTTTGCTACTATGATGAATTTGGTTTACTGGCTTTGGGATTTGTTTATATGGTGTCTGAATAAATGTTTTGCTTCTGTCTTCTATATGGAGAGTTTGTTCTGTTTTGTTATTGAGCACTATGCAGGTATATTTATCTTGAATTTTGGTGCTGTGAATATTGCATTGGTGCTACATACCACTACTATCCCAAGGAGATTACTGAAAATTGAAAAGAAGCTATTTGTACAAAAATATTTATAGCGGCTTTATTCGTGGTGGCATAGAATTGGAAATTGAGGGGATGCCCATCAATTGGGTAGTGGCTGAAGAAGTTGTAGTATTATGATTGTGATAGAATAGTGTAATGCCATGGGAAATGGAGAGAAGAATGCGTTCAGAGAAACCTGGGAAGACTTGTATGAACTTATACATAATGAGGTGAGCAGGACCAGGAGAACACCATGCACAATTGCAGCAATATCATAAGGATGATGAACTGTGAAAAGACTTAGATACTCTGATCAGGACAATGATCCAAGACAATTCCAAAGGACCCATGATGAAAGATTATATTCACATTTTGAAAGAGAAATGATGAAATCTAAATGTAAATTGAAGCATACTTTTAAAAAAAACACCTTTATTTTTATTATTTTATTTTGTTTGTGTTTTCTTTTGCCTCTTGGCTAATGTAGAAATATTTTTTCATGACTTAACATATATACTTCATATAAAATATTTGCCTTCTCAGAGAGAGATCAGAGACAGTTGGTTAGGGGAGGATTTGGACTCACAAGTTTAAAAATTTATTAACAACATTTTGACAAGTAATTAGGAAATAATTAGTCATATAGTTATATGATTATATATGTTTATATGTATGTGTATATGTATATACACATACATACACATATCTATCTTACTAACTACACACATTGCTTGCACTCAGAACTTAAGTCAAAGTATGAAAACTGACACAATTAGATTGCTAGAAGGGACTTTGATACCATTTAGTCCAACTCATGTACATCAATCTCCACTCTAACTGACCCATTATATAGTAGTTCAGCCTCTTCTTGACGTCCTCAAGGGAGAGGAAACACATCAACTCTCTAGGCAGTCCATTTTATTTTAGAAAGTTTAATTATTAGAGAGATTCCCCCTACCTCCAACAACAAGGCCTATTTCCCCTCATTGCAATATCTAATCATTGCTCATGGTTCTACTTTCTGGGGTCAAACAGAACAAGCCCTTCAGATACTTGAATGGAATTTCCATTTCCCTCCTTGTGTTTTCTCTTCTCCATGATAAAGGTGCCCACATCATTCATTCATGACATGGACTCTAGGCACTTCACAACCCAGGTTGCCCTCCCCTCTTTGGTTTATCATTGTCTTTAAAGTATGATGTCCATAGTTGAGTACATTCTGGATGACGCCTGATAAAGTCAGAGCAGAAATGTGCGTGTCAACTCCTTGTTCCTGAAAAGTAAGGTCTCCCTTAATGAAACTCCGAGATCAAATTAGATTTTTTTTTATTTGCCACAGTACAAGGCTGACTCATTTACACATGGTAAATATCTATACAATCACATTGATTTAAGTAAATTGGCTAAGATCACACAGCTAATATTTAGTGAAGCTAGGACTAGAACACAATTCCAGCATCCATAAGTTAAAGGGAAGTCAATGTTATAAAGGGACCTCAGAGAATATTCTATTTAATTGGATATCCTGTGACCTATAACATTGCTTGACTTTAGAATAGCAACCTCACAGTAGCTATATTTGCAGTTAACCGTAATGTATTTTGATCTCAGTGCCACAAATAATTCTGACGTTTCATGATGTACCTATGAAGATTTATGTGGCAACTAAACAGAATATACAAACAGGAATATAGTAGAATGACATGCCAGTATACTTACTTCTTATACTATGTTCTTCATAAATTACACAGGCTTAATAATCATAAGACAGAGGTGAAAAAAGAAACCATTTTCATATTTTTTTTCAAAATTGGACTGGGATTTAGTTGGTATAACTAAAATATCCTTGCACAGAGAAAGTGGTCTCCATCTGCTTCCAACCTTCCATTCATTTGGTATTCAGTCAGTATTTTCAAAAGACAGATGTTTTCAAAGTGTTCTTCAAGGTGTTTAATTTTAACAAGTTTGTTAGTAAAGAGAGCAGAACTGTCAGTATGATTCCATACTAATATGTAATCTTCCACAGATTTGTCAGTTTAATTTGTGAAAATATCACTTTTTTTTTCTGGGTATTTTAGCTAAATACTATTGATTTTCCTCTGAGGACTTCATTTTTATGTGGCACTATTATCTTTTTGACATTTGCAATGTCCAAATTTCTTATGGCTGTTCAAGTTCTTCAAGGATTCCAAATACATTTTTAGAGGTCTGAATTTTCAGCTTCTATGCATATAGTTGTGGCATTCCATGTTTTGATTTATTCTTTGTCCTTGAATAAAACATTTTTAGGTCAGAGGCAGATCTTGAATAAGCAAAGCCTATAGGGCCTGATAATTGTGGCCAAGTATGGTCACAGGTTAAAACAACTGACCAACAAATAAAACAAAACAATAAAAGGACATCTTGGTGAAACAACTATTTATTTTGTCTATACAAATCAAATAATTGTGTTTCATCATATTGATTAGCTTTGTGACTAATTGACCAAAAAAAGAATCACCCATTACACTTTAATGCATTTTAGACCCAGGCAAAGTATTATTGTAAACATATCAAACTTCTCATGAGGTCCATGCTGAATCCTGGCTACGTGCACCTTGGATGGTATTTCTTAGGAAAAGGAAGAGAGAGAGATCAGTAAGGTTGTGATACTAATTAATAATAATAATAGCTGGCATTTATATAACACTTTCAGGTTTCCAAAGCTCTTTACAAATATTATCTCAGTTTATCCTCAAAAAAATCCTAGAAGGTGTTCTTATGCACATCTATATTTTACAGATGTGGATTCTAAGGCAAACAAGAGGGTAAATAATTTTTCCACAGTGACACCTAACTGCTTACTAAAATTTCCATGTTACTTACTTTTGTGAGTATATCTATCCCTTCCACATTACAACTTTTCTCATCACAGTTTCAATATATCACAGGCCAGCATAAAAAATTAAATGGGGACTTTGAAGGAGTTTTGTGGAATCTAAAGATGACACATAAAAGCCAACAGAAGAAACAGAAAAAAGTTTAGAAACTCAGAAATGCATAAAATATGTATATAATATTGGATGATATCAACCCAAATCTTGTAATTAGGTACTGCAAATACCCCATAAAAGGAAAGAAAAGAAAAAATCAGACATCTCTAGTAGGAAAGGAAGGTCAAAAAATGGTATGTGGATTTTCTAAATTGAAGGGGCACCATGCCCCTAACTGCCATGATGTGGAATGGATGACTCTACTTTTATACATCAGAATGTACTAGGTCATATGTCTCCAAACTACAGGTAATCAAAATTAAACTCTCTTTCTCAGTCTCGCTTTGCTAAGAGATGACTTATCTAATACTCCTCACAATAAAGACCCGGAAAAAAGCCTCAATATTGCTTAGATACTAAGATATTTAAAGACTTTGTTCCTTTTTGCAATGCAGAAATAGTAGTTGGTGACTACCAACTTTTATTGACATAATAGTTCTTCCTCTCTAAACCCAAGCCCTTTATCATAGGCACTCAGAATATATCTAGTTTGCATGGTGGTTAGGGCATTGGTCTTGGAGGCAGAAAATCCTGAGTTCCAATACTACTGAGATAATAACCAGCTTTGTATTCATGGGCAATTCATTTAACCTCTCTAAGACTTGCTTTTTCTTTGACAAAATGAAAGGTTTGAACTTCAGGACCTCTTAGGGCTCATTTATCTCTAAATGCTGTGTGTATGTATATACATGTGTGTATATACATATACACATATATATGTGTTTACACATATACACACAAAACATACATGGCCACATCATAATGCTGGAAGGAATTTGAAATTAGGTCCAGCCTTCTTCCCAACCACGACCAAACCATTTAGAAGACAGGTACTTTTCTTAAGTCTCCTGGTACCAAAACTCAAAATATTTCTTCATCATGCAATTCATGTTTTATCGCACAGATAGCTGAGAAAGTTTTTTAACCTTGCCCCAAATGTGTCCTTAGGGAAAATGTAAGCCCATTACTTCTACTCGCTGAAGAGATATCTACTGAATGAATGAATGGTTTTCCATTTATCTTTACACCTTTATTTATATTTTTTCTCTCTTCATTTATCTGTATAACATAGTAAAATTTTGATAACTTAAAAGTATTTTCCCCTATTATCTTACATTATTTTGCAATACATCTCTTGAATCTAAATGTGAGTTTGGGAGAGCATTTCTTTTCACTCAGTCATTAGTCACTGGGCAGATCAACTAACTACTTACAACATTTTACCAAAAATTTAAAAAAAAAAAAGTTATTCATGTAAAAGGTTATTTTGAGAATTTGTTAATGCTTTATTATAATACTATAAAATTTTAACTTTAAAACATTGTGACATGTTTAATGAAAATGTTATTACTGAAAAATAAAGGGGCTGGCTTATATTAGGGGTGCTTAAAGGAGATCTCTTTTTTTTTACTATTTTATTTTATTTATTTTAGTTTACATCATTCATTTCCATGAGAATTTGAGTTACAAATTTTCTCCCCATCTTTCCCCTAGCCCTACTCAAAACAGCCATCCCCTTGTATAATCCCTCCCGCAATCTAATCTCTCCTATGTCCTCCCCCATCACTCCTCTAACTTTCTGATAGGGCAGGATGCATCTCCCAACCACAGTGCCTGTGAATTTTAAGTTCCAGTTGGATGTAGTTAATAACAATAGTAATAATAATTGTATATATACGTATATGTATACATATATATTTTTAACATTTGATAATAGAGCTTTAAATTCTAGATCTTTCTCTTCTTCCCTCGTCAGCCACCCCTGCTGGAAGAACAAGCCATCAAATACAGGCTGCACATGTGTAATTACGCAGAACCTCTCCACAGTGGGCACATTGTGAGAGACTGATTACATGTCCCTCCTTCCTATCCTATCCCCCCAACGCCAGTTCCACTCTCTACCCTGTCCCTGTCCCTGTCCGTGTCCCTCTACAAAAGTGTGCGCTTCTATCAACCCACCCCCCACCCTCCCCTCCCTTCCATCATCCTACCTCTCAACCCCATTCCCCCTGTTTTCCTGTGTGGCAAGATGCCCAGTTTAGAATTTATGTCATTTCTTCCCTAAGCCAAGTTCAGTAGGAGTAAGGTTGACTCTTTCCCTATTGCCTTCCTGTTCTCCCCCCCATTGTAACAATTATCCTTTGTCTCTTCCATGAGATGCTCAAACCTATTCTGTCTCTCCCTATTTCCTCTCAATCTAATCCTCTCTCACCTCAGTATTTCACCTTTTAGTATATTGTCCCTTCCTATTCAATTGATCTTATACCCTCTATGTATTCATATATATGCATACTCATATATGTGCTTATATGCATATATAAACCCTCTTATATAAATATATGTGTATGTATATATATATATATATGCATTTGTATTCCCTTCACCTATCCTCATACTCAGAAAAGTTTCATCAGTTACAATTGTCACTTTTCCATGT
>JAQQSV010008015.1:0-13875 GCA_028646515.1 Pseudochirops corinnae
CTCCCCTCCCCTCCCCTCCCCTCCTCTCCTCTCCTCCCCTCTCTTCTCCTTCCCTTCCCTTTTTTTTCCTTTCTTCTTTTATTTTCTTTTTTAAGATTACTAGCATTGATCACTTTTCTTTCTTTTTCAAAAAGTATTTATTTTTAGTTTTCAACATTCACTTCCATAAGTTTTAATATTCTCCTCCTCCCTCTCCCTCCCTCCCCAAGACAGCTTGGAGTCTGATATGGCCTTTACCTATACGTTCCTATCAAACACATTTTCACATTAGTCATGTTGTATAGAAGCATTATAACAGATGGGACAAACCAAGGAAAAAACCCCCAACAAAATAAAACAAAACAAAAAAGAACACAGTCTGCTTGGTCTGCATTCTGCCTCCATAGTTCTTGCTCTGGATGTGGCTGCCATTTTCTATCATGAGTCCTTTGGTCCTTGCATTGCTGAGAAGGGCTAAGTCTATCAAAATCAGTCCTCACACACTATGGCTGTTACTGGGTGCAATGTTCTCCTGGTTCTACTCCCTTCACTCAGCATCAGTTCATGTAAGTCTTTCCAGGTTTCCCTGAAGTCCACCTGTTCATCATTTCTTATAGCACAGTACTATTCCATTACAATCATAGACCACAACTTGTTCAGCCATTCCCCAATTGATGGGCTTCCCCCCAATTTCTAATTCTTTGCCACCACAAAAGAGCTGCTAGAAATATTTTTGTACATGTGGGTCCTTTTAGTAGTTTCAATTACAAGTAATTTGGACCTGGATTTCTTCCCTTTGGGCCAGTCTCCAACATGGTTTAGACAGACAACTTGCCTATAAATTGGAATCTTCCAATTTTACCTGGGGCACTTGGAGTTAATTGAGTTGGTATCTATTGTCATATAGCTAGTACATAGGAGAGGTGTAGGATTTGAACCCAAGGGCTCCCAACACCAAGAGAGGTTATAAACGATCATAGAGTCCCAGAATTGGAAAAGACCTTTGAGGTCAACCAGTTCAACCCTTAGCCAATGCCCAAATCTTGTCCACAATATCCCCAGTAGAGATTCACTTCATCCATGCTACACTTGCACACTCTCAGTGTCAGGAAGCTTACTACCTCCCCAGCAAGATAGCTTAGTGCAAAGTTCTTTGTTATATTGAACCCAAAAATCTGCCTTCTTTTAACTTCTACTCATTGTACCTGGATCTGCCCTCTGGGACCAAGCAGAACAAATCTCTTTTGACTGGTTTTAGCTGTCTGCTGTTTCTCTCTGCTTAATGAGATGATACTGCTCAAAAGTGTTCAACGTCCAGCTTTTTAGGATTTTTGTCAGTCAGTCAACAATCATTTATTAAGTGTTTACTATATGCCAACCACTGTGTTAAAGTTCTGGGGCTATAAATATTAAAAAAATCATAGTCCCCACTCTCAGGGAGCTCACATTCTAACAGGGGAGACCCTATAAAAGAATTGTACATCCTAAATAAATGCAGTGTAGATGGAAGGGAATCTCCAAGAAAAGATTCTAGTCGATCATGGTACATTGTGATTGCTTTTTTGAGGATGCCAGAGCTATTAGCTAAAAGACATTGTATAGACATTGCTGTCATTTTGGATACTGTTTAGGGCTTGAAATCAAGAGGACTCCTCTTCATGAGTTCATATCCAGCCTCAGGCACTTACTAGCCATGTGACCTTGGGCAAATGACTTAACCTCATTTGCATCAGTTTCCTCATCTGTAAAATGAACTGGAGAAGGAAACAGCAAATCACTCCAGGAACTTTGCCAAGAAAACCCCAAATGGGATCACAAAGGTTTGGGCATGGCTGAGACAACTGAACACCAACAAGAGAACAACAATTGGGACCTTCCTCCACCCGTGCAGATTACAACCAGACTGACTCAGTTAGTCAGTCTCGGGGAATTGCTTCAGGTACACAGAGGTTAAATGACTTGTCTCATGTCTCACTACTAGTAAGTGTCAGAGGTGGTACCTGAGCCCAGCATCCTGTGCACTGTCCAGACTCTATTTTGTCCTTTATATGTTTTTTAAAATTGCTACTTTTTTATGGTAGTGGAGTATTAGACTAAGAGTCAGCAAGACCGGAGTTCAAATCCTGCATCAGACACTTATTAGTTGCATAACCTGGGCAAGTTAATTGTTATCTTTCAGCCTTGATTTACTTTTCTGCAAAATGGAGATAATAGAAGCACCTGCCTCTCTGGATTATTGAGAGGATCCAATGAGATAAGACATGTGAAGCACTTTGCAAATCATAGAGGGTTATATAGATATTGACCATTATTATTTAGGCACCATATAAATGAGAGCAATTATTATAGTTATTCTCTATTAAAATTTTCCTCAGAGGTGGATCTGGACTCTTGAGGAACAACCTCTGGACATTTCCTACCGAGCTGAAAAGGTCGTAAGTTACAGACTGTGTGTTGGAGCCTGAAGGACCAGCGGAAGTCCAGAGAGGATCAGGAAGACAGTCAACAAGTGATATTATTTTATTTTTTTGGCCACAGCAACTAGGTCGTCAAACCAGTAAGCTTTTATTAAGTGCCTACTGTGTTCCTGGCACTGTGCTAAGCACCGTGAGAAAACAAAGCCCTTCCTTGCCTTTAGGGAGCTCATTGTCTAGGGGGAGGACACAACATGGAAACAACCATCTACAAACAAGGTCTGGCCAGAGAAATCTCAGACAAAAGGGTTAAGGGGATTGGGGAAAGCTCCTTGTAGAAGGCAGGACTTTGGCTGAGCCTTAATGAAGTCTTGAAGGTCAGCAGGCAGGGATGAGAAGAGAGAGCATTCCAGGCTTGGGAGACAGTCAGAGAAAACACCCAGAGGTGAGGGATGGAGTGTCTTCTTCAAGGAACGGCCAGGAGGCCAGGGTCACTGGACTGCAGAGTATGTGAATAGATTATAAGACTCGGAATCAGGAAGATCTGAGTTCAAATTCAGCCTCAGACACTTACTAGCTTTATGGTCTGAACAAGTCATTAACCCATGTCTGCCTCAGGTTCCTCTTCTATAAAATGGGGGTAACAGTAGTACCTCCCTTCTAGAGTAGTTGTGAGGTTAAAATGAGATAATATTGGTAAAGTGCCTTGCAAACTTTAAAGTGTTATATTGTTGTTGTGTAGTCATTTCAGTCAAATCTGACTCTTCATGACTCATTTGGGATTTTCTTGGAGAAGATACTGGAGTGGTTTGTCATTTCCTTCTCTAGTTCATTTTACAGATGAGGAAACTGAGGCAAACAGGGTTAAGTGACTTGCCCAGGGTCACACAGCTAGTAAGTGTCTGAGGCCAGATTTGAACCCATGAAGATGAGTCTCCCTGACCCCAGGTACAGCATTCAAAAGTGCTATATAAATGCTAGTTATTACTGTGTGTAGGACAGTCAGATTATGTAGGGTTTTGAAAGTCAGAGGATTTCATATTTGATCTTGTAGGCAACAAGGAGCCACTGGAGTTGCTTGAATGGAAGGTGGGGGTTGACATGATTAGATCTGCCCTTTAGGAAGATCACTTTGATAGCTGAGTGGAGGATGGGCTTGAGTTACTAAGAAACCTGTAACTAGGGTGGGGAGGCCTGGGGTTTTCCTCAGGGAGGAAGCAAGCAGAGTCTGAGATCACAGATTTCTTGAAGCACCGTAATGTGCCTTTTATGGATTGCTTCATTTTATCCACAGTATTTAATGATTGAGGACACGTCAAGAAACAGTCATAGAGCCCTTATTGTGGTCCAGGCACCTTTGAAAGGTCTTCCTATCTGTAATCACCCCCTCCCCTGGACACCCCATATACTGGTTATATTGTGAAAGAGATAGAGAAATCATGATTTGAAAGTAGATTTAAAACCTAAGTGGTTTTAAAAGCACGTATTAATAACAATTCAGATTTCTTCAGCCCTTTAAGAGAGACAGCCAAATGACCACCCTAGGCCTCATTTCTTACCTAGCCTTAATCACTGACTGGGCATTGCCTTGGTCAAACTGAGACCTGGGAAAGAGCTTAATTTAAAATGTCCAAGTTCTCCCACTGCATCCTGGGCCATCTCCAGTCACCCTGATTGATGTCTTGCCGCTGGACTCAGATGGCTCCAGAGGTGAAGGTGAAGCTGGTGACTTTACCCAGCCCTGCCTCACTTAAATCCAATTCATTTGCAAGTCATGGCATCATCTCCCTGATGTCATGGTCCTCTTTGAGAATAAAGGACAAACGTCAAGGTTTGCAAAGCTCTTTCCTCACAATAACTCCATGAGGTAGTTGGGGCAAGCATTATTATTCACATTTTATAGAGAAGGAAAATGAGATTAAGGACTTCATTATTCTAGAGCTGATAAATGCCTGAGGTGACATCTGAACCCAGGTCTCAGGGTCCCATATTTTATCTACTAAACCATACTGCCTAATGTGTTATAAAGTACTTGCCCATATTTAGAGAGGGGCCATTGGTAACTTCCCAGGACTCTGTCCTTAGCCCAAGAAAAGGAATAGAATTTAGAAGGAATGGAGAGAGAGGCCCAGACTAGGAGTCAACAGGTCTATATAGGTCTGTGACCTTTGTGACCTTGGGAAAACCACTTTCCATCTCCAGACTTCTGTTTCTTCACTTGTAAGACAAAGGAGATAGAATATTAGACTTTCCAGCTATAACATTCCCTATGTTTTAAGGTCCTTCCCAGCTTTGGCATTCTATGCTATGAGTAAAGCTCCCTCCAGCCCAGATATTCCAATGAATTAAGAAGATGGAAAGAAAAATCCCTCCTGAAGGATATGACCTCAAGACTTCTTAATCTGGGAAAAACAATCACAGTCTGTAGGTCACAAGCAGATTATTATCTTTTCATTCAGTATTTCCCTTCTGTGATAGCAAAGCTCTCCTACCTTCAGGGAGGCCCAGGGCCCCTCATTCACTGCAAGAAGCAACTCCTGGTCTCCCCTGCTAAAACAAGGCATTGAGCAATCCAGCCCATTGGAAACTGTGACCCTAGAAATACATGTGGTTATTTATTTTATAACCCTTGCACATGTTCTCCAAACCTTGGTGGAGGTTAGAGCCAAAAGGAAGATAAAGCATGGAGAAGGCAGCTGGATCTTACCTAAGGTCCATTTCTGAATATCTCAACTGTAATCCATGAATATCTCATGGATTATTTTATCACTGAATTAAACAAGGCTCTAGGCTGGGCTCCCTGGTAATTATCCTTATTGGTACAATCAATCAATTAACCGTCATTTATTAAGTGCTAACTATGTGCTAGGTACCATGTTTAACTCTGGGAATATGAAGACAAAAGTGAAAACAGTCCCTACCTTCAAGCAATTTATATTCAAATGGGTAAGACAACACATATATACACATATATGTATATATGTGTATAGACAAGACACGTACAACTCAAAGGTGAGGTGACCTTGGAGAGAAAGTTGGGGAGAAGAGGGACCAGGAAGTGTTTTTTACAGAATATGGGGCTTGAGTTTAACTTCAAAGGAGGCAGAGGGGCTGTGTGGCCTCCAAGATCAGCTAATCGGGCCCTCACATAGAATCACAGACCAGAGACCTTGGAAATCATGTAGTCTTTGCCCCATTTTACAGCTGATGGAATGAGACCTGAGACGTTAAGAGACAGCCCCAGATCTGCGCTCTTTCCATCACGACAATGCTACGGAGTATTGGCAGCTCATTTTCTATATGAGGAAATGGAAGAGAGATAGATTAATTGAAGTAGCAAATAACAGAGCTTAGATTTGAACCTAGATCTTACGATTTCAAATCCATTTTTCTCATCACTGTCTTTTCTCCCTAAAATCAAGGTTCTCAAATATATACTTTCTAAGTTGGTGATCTCACCACCTCTCATTGATTTAATGATTGTTTGTGTGCAGATGATTCTCAGATCGGTTCGTTGATCGCTAACTTTTCTCCTGATCTACAATGTCTAATCTTTAATTGCCAACTGCCTATTGGCTATTTTAGATTGCATGTCTATAGACATCTGAAATTCAACATATCCCCAACTGATCTCATTATCTTTTCCCTCTATACCCTTCTCTCCTTCTAAATTCTCTGTTATCATTGAGAGTACCATTATCCTTCTAGCTGCTCAGGCTCAAACCCTGCTGTTCTTGACTCTTTCTCTCTCTCACAGCTCACTGCTATGTCAAGTCTAGTCATTTCTACCTTCATAATATCTCTTGTGTATAAGCTTGTCTCTCCTTTCACATTACTATCACCCTGGTGCAGGCTGCTGGTTGGTCTTTCGGCCTCAAATTTCTCCCTACTTCAGTCCATTCTCTACTCAGCTGCCAAATGGATCTTTTTTCTTTCTTTCTTTTTTTTAAATAAGTTAATTTATTTATTTTTAGTTTTCAACATTCACTTCCGTAAGTTTTAAATTTTCTCTCCCTCTTTCCCTTCTCTCTTCCCCCATACAGCATTCAGTCTGATATAGGCTCTACTTGTACATTTCTATTAAATCAAATGAATCTTCTTGAAACTTTGGTCTGATTGTATCATGTCCCTATTCAATAAACTCCAGTGGTTCCTAATCACTTCCAGGACCAAATATGAAATCCTCTTTGGCTTAAAGTCCTTCATTTTTCAGGATGCAGGATGCTTAAGTTACTTGCTCACCCATCAGACTGGCAAAATTGACAAAAAGGAAATTGGTAATTGTTGGAGGGACTATGGGAAAAAACACCTGATGGAGCCATGAATGTTGATGGAGCTATACAGTGGTTCAGCTATTCTGGAGAACAATTTGGAAAAAAAGGGTAAAGAAAAATCTATAGTAGCTCTTTTTGTGGTGGTAAAGAACTGGAAAATGATGAGGTGTCTATCATTTGGGGAGTGGTTGAGCAAATTATGAAGTATTCCATTACACACATAATGGAATAGCATTGTGATGCAAGAAATGACAAAGGTGTTAGTTTCAGAGATATCTGTGAATACCCATGTGGACTAACACAGAGTGAAGGTAGCAGAACTAGAACAATTTTCATTATACTAACATTGTTAGAACAAGTAACTTCAAAAGACTTAAGAGCTCAGCTGAACAATGCAATGATTTAGTATGATTGCAGCGTCTCCACGATGAATAATGTTACTCACCTCCAGACATAGAGGCTGATGAACTGAATGTGAAGAATGAGACTAGTGTTTTAGACATGACCAATATGGAATTTTTTTCACTAACTGTGCATATTTGTTACAAGAGTTTTTTTTTTCTTTTTTGATGGAGGGTGGGAGGAATAAAGGAGAAAAGATAAATGTTTATTAATTGAAAAAATGAGGAGTGATTTGTCAAAGGTACAGCTATTAAGTAGCAGTTCATGATTCGAACACCGGCCCTTTGACCCCCAAATCAAGCACTCTTTCTATCATACCACAGTGGGCAAAGTTATCTAAGAAGATGAACAAAATGGAAGGGTGTGGGCCAATTGGGATGAGCTAGGTGGGCTGCTGTGAATCAGAGGCCTTGGGACTCAGTTTCTTTACCTGTAAAATGAGGAGTTTGGACATGATGGCATTTGGGCTCACTTCCAGTTCTAGTCCTCAGATTCTGAGATCCTGTATCCATTTGAGTGGGAGGGGAGAACTTGGGACATCATCACTCAAACTGGGAGTGGGGGAGGCTCAGACTATCTTGAAAAGGGGGGCCATTTAGAAGATCCAAGGACACCTCAAGGCCAGTACTGAGGAAGTTACTATCAGACCCAAGAATATGTCAAAGCTGGTCTGGGGAGGAGCTTACCTGGGATTCTGCCACGGGAGAGAGGAAGTGTGTAGGTTAGAAATGGACTTAAACATGGCCAGTTGGTAATAGCTGATAAGGAACTTCCTCCCAGGTGCAGATCTGGGCCCTCAGATAGGCAACCATCTGGAGAGGAGGAGCCAATTTAAGAAGCATATAGAGGCCACATGCCCCTTGGAGCTCCCCAGACCTGTCAGACCCAACATCCACCTTCCTATAAGTTTCCTCTCTGGGGTTACTCAGCACACCTCTACAGAAAGTGGAAAGTTGAGGATAGCCACATTCATTACATACCTTTTCAGTCTTCTTACACCTTATACTCCCCAGGTACTCCTCAGTCCAATGACACCAGCTGCTTTACTGTTCCTTGAACAGAACAATTTATCTTCTGTGCTCACCAGCTGTCTCCCATGCCTGGAAGGCTCTCCCTCCTCATCTCTACCCCTTGGCTCCCCTGGTTTTCTTCAAATGCCAGCTAAAATCTCATCTTCTTTAGAAAGCCTTTCCTGATCTCTCAGTTCAGTGTCTTTTCTCTATGGAGTGTTTCAGATATTCACAGGTTGTGTTTGTCCTTTGTTTTTGAAGAGGATCATCATCACATCAGGTATATGATAATGTGACTTGCAGTTGACTTTGATCGGAGTAAAGGGAGGGCTGTGCAAGGTCACCACCTCACTTTCGCCTCCAGAGCCATCTGGATGTTTTCTTCCTTTCTTCCTTCCTTCCTTCCTTCCTTCCTTCCTTCCTTCCTTCCTTTCTTTCTTTCTTTCTTTCTTTCTTTCTTTCTTTCTTTCTTTCTTTCTTTCTTTCTTTCTTTCTTTCTTTCTTTCTGCCTTCCTGCCTTCCTGCCTTTCTTTCTCCATCCAAAACCTTAAACCCAGTTCACTTGGAAGCACCTAGATTGGACCACAATAGGTCCAGACCCAAGCTCTACTTAAAGGCTGTGTTCTTCCTGGCTTAGAGTGAATCTCAATGGTAACTGTTTCTCTTTGGAACAGTAACCCTGAGGGTCTTCCTTTCTCAGCTTGATTTTTTCCCCTTTTTTCTAATTAAAGGGGCCAACCCTTGACTCAACTTCTAAAAGAGGCCCATTCACTGAATGGGCATTACCTCACTCTAAATGAGTAGTGAAAAGGCCTTAGCTTAAAATGGCCAGGGTCTCCCACTGCATCTTGGGTCATCTCTAGTCATCTGGATGAATATCTGGCCACTGGACCCAGAAGGCTCTGGAGGAAAAAGTGAGGCTGGTGACCTTGCATAGCCCTCCTTCACTCAAATCAAAGTCAACTGCAAGTCACGTCATCATTTCCCTGATGCCTTGGTCCCCTTCAAGAATGAAGGACAAACACAACAACAACACAATTTCAGATATATGCTCTCTGTATCTCGTTTGTTATAGTCATTTGCTTGTTTTCTACTCCAGTAGACTGTGAGCTCTTTGAGAGCTGGGGTTGTCTCTTTCTTTCTTGGCATCCCTGGCCCTTAGCAGAGTGCCTGGCACAGAGTGTCTACTTAATAAATGTTTATGGACTGACTGATAGATCTCTGCCTGAGTAAAACAACTGCTCGATCATGTACTCCTCAGAACAGAGCAGATTTGGAGTGTCTCCCGAGACAGTTGTCACACTTCCTGGCCTGATATGTTGGCTTCCTGAATTAGGAAAAGGTGTGCCCCTGACTTCTAGGGAATCAGGTTGTTAGTGACACAGGCAGCAGCATTGGCAGGCATCTGTAGCAATGGCTAGCCGTAGCCAACCAGAGAATGTGCTAGAGTCAGTTCAAACCAAGAGTCAATTGTTATGTTTTCAGTGGGAACATTTGTAACTCAGAAACAAGCAAACACTACAAATCAGGCCTTGAATTTATTGTTTTGTTAGTTGTCTAGACTTAAGAAAGTGCTTGAAAAAGCGGTAATTATGCAGTTTAAACTTGAAAGTGTACATACATTTTGTTCCTTAGAACTTATTGTTAAACATTTACTAGCCTGTCGTTACCTAAACCTGTCCCAAGAGGCAAAAGTGTGTAAGGGGCCCCACTACCCATCACCCATGATACGTAGCTAAGGCCAGGGCCCTTGGACAGGAGTCCAGCTGGAGGGAAGGTACTTTCCTGAGAAGCATACAGAAGTTTGAAGTTTCTTAGATTAAGTCCTGACTCTATACCACTTTCTCTCTGGGATTACTAAGCCTTTGCAGGAAAGTAAAGCCCATGGAGAGTTCTGACAATTATAAATCTTTGTTCTACTGCTCAAGTGGATCAGGAGTCATTACTGGTCAGAATAGGTTTTGAGTCTTCGAATGATCTAGGAACTGTGAGATAATTATAAAGTTCTAAGCACAGTGCCTGGCACATTGTAAGCACGCTATAAATGTTAGCTCTATAATTATAGCTATGACTAATGCCACTTCTGATAGCTTCCTATTTTATTTAATTAGCCTTTCTAACTAGGCACTGGGCTCAGTGTTTTTTCCATGCTCTTGAAGGAGTACAAGTGTTATTAACGTGAACTTAACCAACTCAAAAATTGCACCATATTTAAAAATCACTATTTCTAATTTTTCACCCTCTGACTTTTGGTTCCCTAAGATAAAACTCTGATTTCTCCACCTTATTTACAGCACTGGTGAAATGCATCTATTCTGTCCATCAAATGCCATCGTAAAGCTAAAGTGATGAAATAATTTCTGTCCAAAAATGATCAGAAAAATTTCTTGGTGTAGTGGTGGGAGGACTATCCCAAATGACCTCTCACCTTTATCCTATGCAAGTTAGACTTTTTTTTCCTCCTCCCTAAGAGGGATTGCAATCATCCTTGAGATTTCATTGGCTCAGGAGGCTAAAGCCTGATTAAATTCTGCTGGTCTATGTTTAGAAACCTCAAGCACTTATAGACCTCCATGGCCTGGGCTCCTTCCTAACAAGGTTGTGGCATGGCCTTCTTAGAATCTCAGCATCAGAGAATCTCAGAGTTAGAAAGGACCTGAGAAAGCATCTACTCCCTCCTTCCTACCCCCATAGGATTTCTCTCTGCAACATCTCTGACAGATGACAATCCAGCTTTCCCACCAAGGGGAACCTAGTTCCTCCCACTTGGGCCAGGTAGAACAATTCAACAAATTCAATAGCTATTCATAAAATGCACATTTACACAAATCAAATCCATTTTCATACCTAAAGACTGAGATTATATCTCCCCTAAGATTCTATCTCCTCTTCTTTAGGCTAAGCGTCCTCAGCTCCTTCAATTTTTGGCCATATTGATTGTTCCCCACTCCCATCACCCTTTCAGTCATTTGTCCTTGTCTAGTTTGTCTGTGACCTTTCTAAAAAAGCACAGAAGAGAGTACAATACTCTAGATGTGGTCGAACAATCCAGGGTCATCCTGCCTCTTGCTAGTGGCTCCCATTTGGAATGTGGAGTCTTCCCTGCAGATAGAGTTGTGAGGGAAAGATTGATGGGGCTCCCAGAAGAAAATGTTGCTGGAAAACAAGCTATGTTAAGCATTGCTGCTGTTTTCCAGACCTGGCTAGATTCAAAGAGAAGTCACAAAGTGATTCCATTGCTTGAACCAGCCTAGCTTGGACATTTTATGGGAAATCTGGGGCCTCATCAGGTGCCATAAATTGGATAGAACTCTGGCCTGGGAAATGACTCATTATCTGAAGTAGCCAGAACAAAGGTTGCAGTAATTTATGAGATTAACAAACCCCCAGATCTGGTTTACCCAGAAACCAGTTTTCTATATGCCCCCAGTAAAAAGTATAAGAACCTCATCTATTTTATTTGAAATGGGTGGAAAGATCTTTGATGTAGCTTTGCAACCAACTTCTCTCCACCACCCTTTCCTCGCCTTGGATCCTCAGCCTTTCGACTACTTTATGATGTGAAATTTCTCCTCTACAAGGAGAGCAGTCTTGAGCTACACAGACAGATTTAGGGGAAGCAGCTGATGACCACTGGGCTGGAAGTCTTGGTGTGACTTTGGACATTTCATTTTTTTCTGGAAGCTTCAATTTCCCCCTTAATAAAATAAGGGAGTTAGTCTAGATTAGCTGTTCATGTACTTATCGAAAAATATTTTGATAACTGTGTATCAATAGAATTGCTTTTCTTTGTAATCTTGTGTATTTTATTTCATGCATTTAAAACCATTATTCTGAGAAGGGGTCCATAGACATCACCAGACTGCGATAGAGGTCCAGGAAAGAAATTAGGTAGACTAGATGGTATTTCTAAAGTCCCTTCCTCCTCTGATTCTATCATCAGGCCAGATAGATCCTAAGACTTATAATCAAAGGAGAGTGTCATGATTTTTTTGATTAACAACACAGCCATGTTTATTGTGCGTCAAATTCAGAAACAAGATCTATACAATACAAAATGAAATCATCCTTGAGGATATTTCAAAGGAAAGTACAAACTAATATGGGTTTTACGGGAGGATATTTTGCAGAACTTCCTCCTCACTCTAAAACTGAAATTGAGGGTGTGAATTAGAGCATAGCTGGAGACAATGGTGAGTGGGCTGCACACAAGCATCTACAAGGCAGCCCCTATTACTAATAACATATGAGGTACTCTGCTACCCTGTCTTCTCTCTGGAAATTAAGACCCATTTCAATTAATGAGTGAGAATTGTTTTTTTCCTGAAAGGGATTCCATTAAAAAATATGAGAGTGTTGAGTACAGACAATGAAACTAGCTGGTTAATTCACCAAATCAGCTTTGTCTTCTTCCTTAGCGAAGAAGAAAGCAGAGTTGGTAAAGGGGTGGATGATTGGTGAACCCAGAACCATTATTCTTGATGCTAATTTCATCTGGATCTCCAACTGGTTTGAGGGTGAAGTTCTGTAGAATGGTGGTAAAGGACAAAACCAACTCCATCTTTCCAGGCCCTCTCCAAGGCAAGACTATTTCCTTGGAAAGAAACAAAATTGTGCTTAGAAGCCTTAATGAAGTATCACAGCATCAGCCAAAGCAAAAAAGACTTATTGGACCATGACAATAATGGGGAAAGAGTAAAATAGTAGGATGTAGATGGGCAGAAATAGAGAATTATTATTGGGAGTTGTATTCCAGTCATTAATGGTCACTAGGGGCAAGAAAGAATTCCCTCTTCATACCATTCTTCCTATGGTGAGTTCTTGTGTAGTGGATCTTGCAATGGAATCAGACTTCCACTAAAATAAGGGGGCAGGTGAGCCATTCACGAGGCTCAGCTCATCTATTGGGGGGGGGGGTGGTCTGAGAAAAAACCATGCCCTGGGAATACTGGAAAAGACAATGGGTAACATGCCACAGTGGGGCAATGTGTCCTCAGAAGAAATGTCAAGAGGAGACTCAGAAGAGGGTAGGAGGGTACACAGGATTCTCCTCTTAGAGTGAGAGGTAGAGATAGGAAGGGTTTCTTTTTACCAGTGGAAAAAGGCAAGAAGTAGTCATTTTTCTTGAATTTCTCACTCTTACCCAGGAAGTGCTGAGGGTCAAATTGGTCAGAGTTGGGAAATTCTTTGCTGTCATTCAATATTGGGTAGAGCAATGGGTAGATGGTTGTGCCCTTCTCATGCTTCTTGCATTGGAATGTCAAACTTTCTATTCAGCTCTGGTTTTTTCATCAAGAATGCCTGAAAGTCCTCCACCTCATTGAATGACCATATTTTCCCCTGAAACATTATACTCAGTTTTGCTGGGTGGGTGATTCTTGGTTTTAATCCTAGCTCCTTTGATCTCTGGAATATCATATTCCAGGCCCTTCGATCTCTTAATGTAGAAGCTGCTAGATCCTGCATTATCCTGATTGTGTTTCCACAATATTCAAACTGTTTCTTCTTGGCAGCTTGTAATATTTTCTCCTTGATCTGGGGATTCCGAAAGCTGGCTATGACATTCCTAGGAGTTTTCTTTTTTGGATCTTTTTCAAGAGGTGATTGGTGGATTCTTTCAATTTCTATTTTGCCCTCTGGTTCTAAAACATCAGGGCAATTTTCCTTGAGAAATTCTTGAAGGATGATTTCTAGGTTATTTTTTTGATCATGGCTTTCAAGTAGTCCAATAATTTTTAAATTGTCTCTCCTGGATCTATTTTCCAGGTCAGTGGCTTTTTTCAGTGAGATATTTTA
>JAQQSV010008016.1:0-13875 GCA_028646515.1 Pseudochirops corinnae
TAGAAGAAGATTGGGGGAGAGAGTAGTTAGAAGTAAACAGTTTTGAAAAGGGATAGGGTAAAAATAGAAAATAGAATAAGTGAGGTGTGGGATAGGATGGAGGGAAATACAGTTAGTCTTTCACAATATAACTACTATGGAAATGATTTGGGTAACTACACATATACAACCTATATTGAATTGCTTATCTTCCCAGTGAGGGCGGGTAAGGAGGGAAGAAGGGAAAAAAATCTGGAACTCAAAGTTTTAAAAACAAATGTTTAAAAAAAATTTTTTTTACACGTAACTGGGAAATAAGATATACAAGCACTGGGGTATAGAAATTCATCTTGCCCTACTAGCAAGTTAGGGGGATAATGGGGGAGGATATAAAAGAGAACAGAATGGGGGAACAGGTATTCAGTAGTCTTGCCATTTTGGGGGGGGTAGGGGAAAGACGGGGAGAAAAAAAATTGTAAATCAAAATCTTGTGGAAGTGAATATTGAAAACTAAAAATAAAAAAATAAATTTTAAAAAATTTCAAAAAGGAAGAACTGCCATGAGAAAAAAAGGAATTTTATCGGGGTTGGGTGTTGGTGGCTGGATGAACTGATCATCTGATCCTTGATTTTCAGGTCCAAGGGGTTTTAGAAGTCGTTGAAGCCTGACTTTCTTGTTTCACATCTGAGAAACTGAGGCCTAGAGATGTCAAGTTACTTGCCCAAAGGTCATACAAGCAGTAATTTGGAGGATCTTATATGAAGTTAACATAGAGAAAGTGCTGGTTCATCAATGAGAGGTCCTAGGATCAGCTCCTCCTTCTAGTATTTACTTGTATGACTTGGGAAAGTTACTTGATCTCTCTTCATGGTAATTTTCTGATGTATAAAATTAAAGGATTGATCTCAAATGACCTTAAAGATCCCTTGTAGTTCTTAATCTAGTATTCTTTGGTCAGTGTATTTGGCCAAAGAAAATGCAACCAAAAAAATTTGGATGGCATATTTCAGACATGAAAATAGGTTCCATGACTGCATATCAGTACTCTACATTAATACAATGGCTGTCTGGTCATTTCTGTCCAAATCATTAACTAATTATTGTTAGCTTTCTTAAAGTTAAAATATAGCATCAAATGTGCAAAAACTACAGTGGTGGCTATCAAGACCAACACTGAAGATGCAATAGAAAACTTGTCTTTCAGCTCCATCTATTCTTGCTGGTCTGTCCAGAATCCAAGGAGTAAAGAGCTTACATAAACCTTTTATGCATCAGTGATGTGCTTTCATTCATAAAAACCATGTGTGAGTTCATAATAGCAGAACTCCATTGCTAGGTTTAAGCCTGAATTGGAAAAGCAGAGGGATTCAAAAGCTAGAAAGCATCAGAATGTATTTATAATTGCTCATGTTTCCAATGCTGCTCAAGTAGGAATTAAATGCATCAAAGGTTGCAGACTGTGCAGAGTAGTATGTTCTATTTTTCTTTCAAGGGGAGCAAATTTTCCCCTAAGGAATCCTGGTAGATAACTCTTGTATACAGCACTAAATATTTCAATGCAACTGCATATTTTAAGCATGTTAAGTATTTATTTGTGATTTTGCTTCTAAGATGAACCAGTTAAGAGTCATTGTCAACATTTCTAAACACAAGGTGTTGACAGGTTACTGTTATATTTTGGACCATTGCTTTATTCCATTATTTGTGCTTACTTGCTTATTTCATTTCCTTCATGTCACTGGGATGCCTATTCATAAAAATTCACTACAAAATATCTAGCCCCATGTTAATGTATCAGAAAATTTCATCATATGGAGCTTTAGCCAGATGGAATACAGAGAAGTTTAATCCTACCACTTGGTGAAGGAATTTCCCTCAGCTCATGCTCTAGTTACATTTATTTACTTTTTTAAAGGCTTGGTAGACTTGATAGGAAAGAACTATGTGATGAAATATATTTTGGGGCCCCTAAAAATAGGGTGTATCTATGGGAAAACCAGATGAAGAGATATGTAGTGACTACATTACAATTTTTCAGTAAAGCAAGTTTCATCACTTTGTTTTATGTTTATGGTACCTTTCTGTGTCAGGCCAATAAAAGACTGTTCCAAACACAAATTCTCTCTGTGCACCATACTGGCCTTTTGTTTGTGGCTTGGCTATCTGGCACCGGCCATTTGAGAGTAGCCCCATGATGAATGTTACCTGGTTAATAGAAACATGAGGATGTGGGGTCAAGGGTGGGAGGTTTGTATGGAAGGATGAGAAAGAGAAAGAGAAAAGAGAAAGAGAGAGAGAGAGAGAGAGAGAGAGAGAGAGAGAGAGAGAGAGAGAGAGAGGGAAAGAGTATGAGAACTTGGACATCTTCCCAATCCTTCATTTCAACAGTGCCACAATCATTTTAATTAAATACTCACCCAACTGGCTCAGCGGCAGCTGACAGGCTGCTTGCTGAGCCAGAAGCCTGATAAATAGAGTTTTACTGGAGGTAGTCAAACTTCAAGGCTGCTGCTGGAGTGAGACAGTCATGTATCCTCCCCTGCCAGCCTGCCATGCTGACTAATGACATCCCCAGTTCTTGTTATCCATTGTCAGTAGTCCCTAGGAAGGCGGTGGGGGGGGGGGGGGGGAAGAAAGGGGTGGATTAAATGTGGTGTGAGTTCTAAATGCATCTTGGAACAGAGATTTTCCAGGTTCTAATGGCCTTGCTTTTATTCCCAGCCTCCAAACCATGGTGCTCAGAAGGTTAGGGATATAATTTACTGAACTATAGGGAAGTTACTTCATTATACCAAGCACTCCACCCTTTATATCTACATCCATGGCTCTGGAAAGAAATCTAGACATTAAATCTAGAAATAAGTGAATACCAAGGAAGATAAATATGGGAATTATGAAAGCGTAAATTTTTAAGAATTATCTATCAACTGCCTATTTTTGACAGCTTAGACACAAAGAGCAAGAAAATCACAAGTCCATGTTGTATCCAAGACAAGGCAAGATGCTCATGATAACATAAGAGAGTAGGTGATGTGAAAGAAACCAATGACAACAATTTGGTCAGAATTAAAGTTTACATTTACTGAAACCTGTTTTCACAAAATATTCTTAGATGAAGTTTATAGTTTAATGGGGAGACAAAATGGAAAATGACAATGTACAAACAAGATACATTCAGGACAAATTTGAAATAGAAGGCTCTAGTATTAAGAGTGACTGGGAAAGATTTCTTGTAGAAGGTGAGATTTTATCTGGGACCTGAAGGAAGCCAGGGAAGTCAGGAGATGGAGGTGAGGAAGGACAGTATTCTAAGGCATGGTGGAACCTCAATGAAAATAGCCTTCCAGGGCTGTCTATGATCTTTATTAAATTAACATTCTGTTCTAAAAGATTTTAGTTGTGCTACAATCCTGATAGCGGTAACTTCAGGTGGATGTCTTGGGCTATTTCTGTTCTGGGCGCTTCTCATTATATGGGAGAAGGTTAGGTAGTAGTTATACATGTAACTCTAATGAGAAAGATTTTTAATCTCCTGGCACAATACAATAAACATCACAGACATTTGAATCACTCTTAAAGTTTCCAAGTACTACGGGTACATTTGATCCGTAAAATGACCATGTAATATAGTTACTATAGGTATTAATATCAGTACTTTTCCAACTATTCTATATTGCATTTACATGCGCCCATCCCTTTTTCCCATCAGCCTCAAATAAGTTAGTAAACAGATATTCGGCAGGCAGAAATTGTTTGTGAAAATGGCAGTGGTTTCTGGCCATAAACAGGCAGATTACCTGAGATGATGCTGATCAAGGAGAACATGAATTCAGAGAAATCCCCAGACACTTCATCTTTTCCTTTTCCTTTTTTTTAAGAGTATCTATTTTTTCCCCAATTACATGTTAAGACTATTTTCAGCATTCAATTTTTAGAAGATTTTGAGCTCCAAATTTTTCTCCCTCCCTCCTCTTCCTTCTTCCTAAAATGGTAGATAATTTGATGTAGGTTATGTATATTGCTATCGTGTAAAACATATTTTCTCATCAGTCACAATTATGAAAGAAGAAACAGATCAAAAGGTTAAAAAAAGAATAAAGTAAGTAAAAATGTATGCTTAGATCTACATTCAGAATCCATCAGTTCTTTATCTTCATCTTTGTATTTGTCTTAGATCTTTGTGTTGCTGAGAAGAGTTGAGTCATTAATAGTTGATCATTACACAATATTGCTTATAATGTGTCTAACTTTTTCATGGTTCTTCTCATTTTACTTTGCTTTTCCAGGTTTTTCTGAAATCTACCTGTTCATTATTTCTCATTTCACGATAGTATTCCATTACATTCATATACCATAGCCTGTTCAGACATTCCTTAAATGGTAGGCTTCCTCTCAATTTTGCCACCACAAAAAGGGCTGCTAAAAACATTTTTCACATGTAGGTTCTTTTTCCTTTTTAATGACCTCTTTGGGATACAAATCTAGTAGTGGTATTGCTGGATCAAAGGGTATGTACAGTTTGGTTGCCCTTTGAGTATAGTTCCAAATTACTCTCCAGAATGATTGGATCAGTTCACAACTCCACCAATAGTGTACTAGTGTCCCAATTTTCCCAATTCTCTCTGATATTTATCATTTTTCTTTTTTTTAAATCATATTATCCAATCTGTTTAGTGTGAGATGGTACTTCAACATTGTTTTAATGTGCATTTCTCTAATGAAAAGTAATTTAAGAGCACCTATTCCTATGCTTGTGGATTGCTTTGATTTCTTCATCTGAAAACTGCCTATTCATATTCTTTGACCATTTATCAACTGGGGAATGGCTGTATTCTTCTAAATTGAATTGTCTATATATTTGAGAAATGAGGTCTTTATCAGAGACACTTGTTGTAAAATTGTCTATCTGGGGCTATGCTAAAGCAGTGGCGGTTCACCTCTGTTTGTTCCCCTGGCTATGCTGTGTCCTGTGGGTGGTCCTGGTGTTGGTGTTTGCCTGCTCCCCCACACTGGGGATCAGGATCTCCCACTGGTTTGTGGAGGTGGGGCTTGCTGGGACACTTCTTGTCCTCAACTATGCTTCCCCTTTTACTTGATTGAGATCTTTCTTTCCAATTTCCAAGTTTCTTGGGCTAAAAGATTGTTCCGCTCCATCTTTTTGCTGGTTCTGCTGTTCCAGGATTTGTTTGGGGGCGCTATTTTGTGGTTGTTTGGATATGAATGTGGAAGAGTTATGACTATTTGCTGTTTACTGCTCTACCTTGACTCCTGGAAGTCCATCTCCCCATTTCATATTTTTCTCAGAATGGTCCCTTACCTTTGCTACCATATTGAATCATCAAATTTTGGAGTTTGAATGGGCTCATATTGTTGAAGTTTAAGGTTTAGATTACAGGTGCTCAAGACCCCAAAATATCAACACATTGAGTCCTGCTGAATGAATTTGACTCAAGTCTTCTCTCAGCCAAAGAAAAGCAAAGTTTATTTCACCTTCATGGGTAGACTCTTAAGGAGCCTAAGTATATGTGAAGCTTTTATTGACAAGAGGGCCAGAATAATCTGACACAGAGTGAGTGTGCACCAGATAATTATCAGCCACCTCATGGAGGCAAGATGGAGCTTATATACAGAAAGATTGTGGGAGGGTTCTAGGGGTGGTCTAGAGGAGGAGTCTGGGGAGGGTCTTGAGGAGGAATCAAATGAGGTCACACTCCCATAATGAGATTAAGAGTGGGAAATAGCTGAAGACTACCTGGAGATAATAGAGGGTTAGGCTAGTTTAAGGGTAACAGATTTGGGTGTGGATATTTTGATAGGATCAAGAGTGGGAAGCAGATGGCAATAGAGGGCTAGCCTAGTAAGAGTAAGAGATTTGGGCCTGGCTATAATGAAAGGCTTATAAGATTCAATCAGAGTTCAAGGGGTTTCCCAGAGCCTGTACCCCATCAATATCATTTTAGGCTGTTAAATCTGGGAAGGACTTTAGAGATCATCTAATGCCACCCATGGATAGGGAAACTAACAAGGGGTGAAACAGCCAAAAACTAGGCAACAGGAAAAGATAGAGTAGTGAAGGGCCTGGATGGCTTACTGACATAATGAATCCTCAAATAAAAATAAAGTGGCTCCAAACCATTGGTGATTTGTGAGGACCCTGGGGTTGAGATGTAGATTAGGTCTCAATTAATAGTTTCTGTTTTTCTTTCAAGGAAATTAAGACTGAGGTAACAAATATTTTCTTCTGTAACTTAACCACTGTACAGTATTAGAAATTTAGTATTTTATCTCTGTGTAGTTCTCTTCTCATTAAAAGGCTATCACTGTCCCAAAACTCCCCCTTCTCTCTTGAGAACTCTCTAGGAATTCAACATTTTTTCCAGGAAATTCACTTTCTTTCAGGCCAGGGGTCCTTAATTTTTTCATGTTTGTGTCATTACTCCTTTGGCAGTCTGGTGAAACCTGTGAACTCTTCTCAGAATGATGTTTTTAAGTGTATAGAATAAAGTACATAAGATTCTGAAATCAAGTATATTAAGACACAGTTATCAACATTTTTTAAAAAGCCCTGTAGGCAGTGACTCCTAGGAGTCAAGAAGATAGGCTTCATGTCCTGCCCCATAGCACATTTTTCCTCTGTGACTCTAGGCTATGAATAATAACCATTATGCTAGAGGGTTGCCTGTGGGCATTTGAGAATTTAAATAGATTAACCTGCTTAACCTCTCAGTACCCCTAGGCAACTCTCTAAGACTATAAATTGGGAAAAAAAAGATGGTGATCATCCTTGGTAAGAGGTATTATTTTTATTGAGAATTTATTCCTTCTACCAGTGAAATTATAGATCCACTTTTTCCCTCTTCTCTCTCTATTCAGAAGATTGGGAAATAAAGCTTCATCCTCTCTAGGGGCTGCCATTGTTATTTTTTAATCTAGTTGGTGAAAATAAATGCAACTATAAGATGTCTCTGTCCTTATTCTCACCTGGGAGGAGACTAGATCCATAGGCTTTTCCCTCAAAGGGCCACTATTAACTGATTTCTGCATCTCCAATCTTTGCTCTGCTGTTTCTCCATCTTCTAAAGGCAGTGCTAGGCTGGTAAATGTTTAACAACTAGTTCTCTGGGTGGAAAAATGCTCACAACACTTTTAAATTTTGTCTACATTATTAATATTTCTCCATTACTTTCTTACTTCTCTAGGGACAACTAACAAAACAACAAATCAAGTCCTTTGATGATTTCCCAGGCATAAATGCACACACTGAAAAGTTAATCATTGGTTCTTCCTAGTCCACTGGCTCCAGATTACTTGCAAAGGCCAACTCTGCCCAGACATCAATAAAAATGAGAGTAACTCCAAATTCATATCTTCAACCAATCAAATTATCCCCAATCATTGTGACTTAATCACTCATTCCCAATGAAGTGTGAAAAGGTCACTTGGTAACCAGGCATAAGAAATGTCCTCAACCCTCACAAAGAGGATTGTGCTGATGGGCACAGACAAAGGTTGACTTCCCCCAACTATATCAAAGTTTATCATTCTTCCTTTCTTCAACCCTACACTGGATATACACTGAGCATCGGAGTGCTATAGAAGAGGGGAAGACAAGGGAGGAAATTTGGCATTTGATTTAGGTTGAGGAATACTTAGGGTTAGAAGGACAGGTATGTAAGGCAGGAACATCGTAAGCAAAGTTGCAGAATCTGGAAAGAATACTGGATTTGAAGTCAGAGGACCTGGGAGTGAATCTTGGCTCTGATTCTTATTATCTGGGTGGCTTTGGCCAAGGCACTGAATCCTTTTTGTTCTCTGTTTTCTCATCTGCCAAATGAAGTGGTTGGAATGAATTGCATTTCAAGGATCTTTACATTTCTAAATCCATACTTCTTGAATTGTGAAGTGTCTTAGACCACAAGAGAAAATTGTATTAAGAATTGCATATTCAACTACCTAATTAAGATAGATACAATTTTAAAAGTAGAATATTAACTAATATAATATTATAATTCCTTTAAAAATCATTCAATGTGATCAGCAGACTTTATAACAGGTATAGAAAGCTGGTTAACATCTGAGAAACTATCAAAGTAATAGCAATATCAACAATAATAAAATGATTATCTTAGGAGATTCAAGAAAAGTTTGATAAAATCTAATATTCATTCGTGACCCCCCCCAAAAATGCCATAAAAATAGGTATGGAGGGATTTTTCTCAAACTGATAAAAAAAAAGATTCGACTTAAGTGCCAATGGAAAAAAACTCATAAGCATTCTAAATAAAAACTGGTTAAAAAAAAAAAAGAAAAGAAACCAAGATACTTATTCTCACTATATTTTTTTGACATTTAATTTGAAAATTAGTAATTTCCTCAAGTTCTGAAACAGATATTAGAAAGATAAAAGAATGTAAAATGAAGAGGTCAAAATATCCTATTTACTGTTTATATGTGGCTAGAAAATCAATCACAGTGAAAAATGGATTGAGACAATGAATATATTCTGCAAAGTAGCATGATATGATTACCCTACAAAAACAATTACATTTTAATTTACTAATAATAAAGATTAAGAAAACATTGTACAAAAGAAATTCTGCTTATAATAGCAAAGAAAAAAATAAAATAATTGGAAATTAACTTAGACATACACAGAGTCACTTAAGGGCAACTATAACACTGTATAAAATGAAATAAATGAGATTATGATTATAAAGTTATAATAACTAAAATTAATGAGTGGAGTAGTGGAAATAGTAGTAGTCTTGGAATCAGGAATAGCTGGCATCAAGTCCTTCCTCCACCATACTGACTGTGTGACCATGGATGAACCTAGACTTTCAATGGCACAGTCTCTAAGACTACAAGATTTAGAGGGTTTCCAAATGCAGAGGTGGAGGGAGTTTTTAGCTCAAGAATTCCCAGCTTGTAGGAAGTGATATTTATGTACTGAAAGAAAACAAAAAATTATATAAAAGATCTAAGTAATTTGAGGAACATACAATGTTGTTGTATGGCAACATATGGTCCCATTAGACTGTGAGCTCATGAGGGCAGTGACTCTCTTGTGCCTTCCTTTATATTTTCAGTATTAAGCATAATGTCTGGCACATGGTAGGTACTTAATAGATTTTTTGTTCACTGACTGTGTGGTTCAAATTATTATTATTCAAATTATATTTCCTAAATTGATTTTTATGTTTAGCAATGCTAACCAAAATATCACCAAGATCACCTGAGAGGAAAGAATACCAACCTTTTTTGTCCTTTTTTGTCCTTCCAAGGTTATTGGAGAACAATTTCTGTCAAGTCACTTCCTGGCCAGCTGGATGCTATGCTGCCTGCTCTTCACTCTCCACCTCCATCTAGCATTGAGAGTCCCACCACTGTCAATCCTAGGACTAGGATTGGTGAACATTTCGTCATATCTTGCCCAGTCTCAGAACTACTGAGCCACTTCCTGGCCATCTGCATGCCATGTCTGGCACTTGCATTTCCTCCCTCTCCTCTTCCCTTCCAACAACATCTCTAAGAATGATAAACAAATCAACACTATCATTCCCCAGGTCATCTGATTCAACTGCTCTGTGACTCCAGTCACCATTCTCTCTGACTTCCTTCTCCAACATACATCTCCTTGGCCACCAATCCCTTCTATGACATGTCTTCCTCTCTTAAAAGGTAAACTCCTTGAAGGCAAAGACTGTTTTCTTTGCTTTTGTTTGTATCCCTAGTACTTAGCACAGTGCCTGAAATATATGTGCTCAATAAATGATTTTTCATTAATTCATTCACTCATGTAGTAGAGGAAGAAATCATATTTCAAGGGACTAAGAAGAGAGTAGGAGGTGACATTGTGGAAGCAGAGAGCATAGACTGCTATTTCAGCAAGAAAAAGAGGATGAAAAAGGAGTAGTAGTCTTTTATAATATTTTTAAGAATAAGTGAGACTTGCTTTAGGATGAAGTTGGGAGAAAGGAGAGATTGGTGATAGAGGAGACTTGGAAGATAAGTGAGGGAGCAATTTAGAAGAGATGGGAAAAGTTGAGAATAAGAGACTAAATATACAAGTTAGTCTTACAAAGGAGGAGGAGGATTTTTTCCTCTGAGAAGGGAGTGAAAGGTAAAAGGATGGATGAAAATACAGATAAATTTAGAAGTAATGAGGAAAGTTGTAGAAGCTCACATTGTTTGATCTTGAAAAGAAGGAAATGCATCTATAGAGAGTAAAGGGTGGGGGGCAACTGAGGAAAGGAGTTGGGAGCTTGAAGAGAAGGAAAAATTGTTTAGAGGTACTTCTGTTGGGAATGTGAAAGGGACAAGCAAAATAATTGCAAAGCACTGAGAGCCCAGTGATGTTCATAATCACAAAATCTCAGAATTGAAAGAGACTTCAGAGGATGCCTAGTCATATTCAATCCCTTTGAACTCATCAGGCTGATTGAAGAACTCCTCAAATCAAGCTGAGATTCTTCTGATCACCTGCCTTACATCATCCTCAGTGTTTACTGACAGCTTCAACTCACTCTGAACCTTAGTCTTTCTTCTCACATTTTCTACAAGATGGTGCCACACTTTTCTTTTTAATCTCTTTTACTTGCCCTTGCTACCATATTGTTATACAAGCATTAAAAAAAAAAAAACTAAGTTCTTAAAAGAAAAATCCTTTGTATCTACAAGTCTGTCTTTGGATACTTTACCTTCTTTTCCTTGCCCTTGTTTGCATTGTTTCTTTATCATGTTATTTCCCAGAGTTTCCCATGAGAGCCAAGTTACTCCTTTACCATAAGATATCATGGTCTTTGTATTTGTCTTGCTTATTTTGCTGCTGGAGATCAGTCAATTTTTCCATTTTATCTTTGTACAATCAGAGCCTAGCAGAGCACCTAGAAAATAGTAGGCACTAAATAAATGTTCCTTGGTTGGTTGTGCTTGATTTGAATATGGAGAGTTGAGTTTGTATTTCTTTATTTTTTCTGGACTCACTTTTGGGGTATTGTCTTCTATGAATTATTGATCCTCTTTACTGAGGTTATTCTTCCTAAGTACTCGCTACTCTTTGTTGTCTGACTTGGCATCTGTGGGCATTTTTATTTTACTTGATTTATAGGTAATAGCCTCTTTGTTCAAATTCATAAGAATATATTTTTATAGCAAATATATTTTTGTATATACTACCTATGCTCCTATGTTTCTTGCCCAGAACTTTTTAGGTTTCTACTGGTGGCATCATTTGTCCCCTTGTGAATCACCCAAAAAGGATCAATGGCCTTTAGCTCAGACAAGGGTCTGTAGTCCTTCCATCATTCCTAGATACAAGTGACAGGAAGACGGTGGACCTCTTTGTTGTTTACAGTGGATGAAGAGCTTCCTTGTTATTCCTCATCAGGCCATCAAACATCCATTGTCATCCATCTCTTCTTCCTCTTTTCTGACAACAGCTATGGATCTATATCACTATTCTTTGAAGAACAAAAACTGCTTACTCCTGGTAAATTCCAGCTTCCCTCTACAAGAAGGGCACTATTGCTGTTACCTTGGTTCAAATGTTCTCTGGTCCATTTTCTTCCCTTTCTTCTTTGCCATATTCTTCCATCTTCCTAACATATGACACATAACTGTGCTTTTCTAGGTCTTGTTTTTTATTTGTATTGCCTTTCCATTCTTTAAAGGAATGATTAGATCCCCTGATAGCCCACAGAGCTGAGATGAATTGCTCTGATTTGTCAGCTTTTCCTCCAGTTGAGTGACCAACTTAGATTTTGTGCATATGTTGCAATTGCATATTACTGGCAGAACGCAAAGTGTATTCTCTTCCAATTCTCTTTGTCCTTGGTACCAGTTGCAGGTAAGACCCTCAGTTCTGACTGATTCTCTTTGGTGTTTCTTCTACTTGAGCACTGTGAAACCCTTTGCCTTGCTGGGATTTCTGATGAGACATTAGCGTGTTCTAATGCAGCGGTTTTCAACCTGTGGGCTGCGACCTCTTTGGGGGTTAAACACCCCTTTCACAGGGGTCGCTTAAGACCATTGGAAAACACACATTTCCAATGGTCTTAGGAACTGAAGATACCACTCCTCTATCTGTCTCCAGACCAGTCTGCCCACATGCAGATAAGCCCAGATATGCCCACATTCGAGTATTAAAGGGTCACATTAGGAAGGTTGAGAACCACTGTTCTAATGTCTTTAATTCCTACCAAATCCTGTCCTTCTCATCCTCCTCTATACTCTTTTCCACTTCTTTTCCCTTCAGTCCTCTCCATTCTTCTTTCTTCTCTATTTCTCTCCCCTCTCCTCATATCATCTTTGTACGGATCAGCTTTCAGACATCTGCTCTTGCATTGTTACTTCACAGCCTCAATGCCTTTTGTCCCCACTGACCACTTAGCAAAGCTTTATTTATAGCAGACTTTTCCAATTTTTCTCCTAATGTGCTGCTAGCTTGCTCAGCTGCCTTTACTACCAAACTGCAGATTTCTGTCAAAGCTTTAATACAGACTGAAGCCATTTTCACCTCTTGTGTCCCAAAAGGTCTTAAATATGAACTCTAGCGTCTAGCTCCTCTTCACTTCTTTCTTTGCTCTCCTGTCTTCTTCCCTTTTTTATCTTCTTTGCTCTCCCATCTGATCACATTTAAGAAATCTACTCTCATTTGGCCACATTTTCACTTCAGTTTCTCTGTCATAAAGAACATACGATACCTTAATTATATAGCCTGAATTTATTGCAGAGGCAGTTAGCAGCAGTATATAATGTTTTCTAGCAATATTCGCCAGCCTAGGAACCAAGAAAGCTGACGGTGGGTTTTACCCACAGTTTGGAATTAGCAAGAGTTTTCAGTGGAAGGTCAAATGAGCAAGGGATTTGAAGGAACTTATAATTGGGGGTCTAATTGAAATTATTGACCATGGGTCCCATGTGTCTGGGAATGTAAATGAAGACAGGAGAGGCCTGAGATGGAAAGAGAGCATACATAATGGCAAAGAGATAAGTTATCAAAATCTAGCCAAAGAGACATTTCAATAGAAGTGGAGTATAAAAGGAATCAGAAATTTCAAATTTCAAGTGCATAAAACTTTCATCTGTTTGCCTCCACTAGCATCAAATTCATAGCTTTCTGGCAACACAGCAATGCCTAATTACTTAGACTTGAGTGGATTGCTTGGTAGTTGCACAAGAATATTTTCTAAAGCTCAACTCATAAAAGGAAACCAGAAACCTAGACTATTATAGCAAGAGGTTGTAATGTTAGGTGGGGATGTTGACTATAGACTCTGGGAATGTTGGCTATAGCCCTCAAAGGGACCTTTAAGATCTATACCAACCCCCTCATTTTACAAGTAGGTAAACTCCCTAGAGAGGTTGTGAGTTGATGAAAGTCACTCAGATAGTGGCATAGCTAGGATTTCAACCCAAATCATAGAATCATAGATTTGGAACCAAAAGGGAACTGATAGGCTCATTTTAAACACCTCACTTTACAGATAAGGAAACTGAGGCCCAGACAGGTTAAATGACTTGTCCAAAGTCACATGAATAGTGAGTTGAAAAGTAAGGACTCCAACCTCACTGCCCTTTGTAGCTCTGTACCCAGGAATGGAGATCATTGGCTTCTAAGAGCAAATATCACAATTTATAAATCTTGAATCAAGGAATTTTAATTAGACCTTTTATGGTAAGTCCTAGGTAATTATTTTAATGGAAAGTTTGTTTATTCATTCTTTATTGCCTTTAGCTTAAGGGTTTCCTTAATTATTTAATCTGGCCTTGACTCACAATAATGTAATTATGTTTCTAGATATGTAGGATCTCCCTGTATTAGATATTATTTCTTTCCATTGATATACTAAAGACTCTATCCATGTATGTATGTATGTGTGAGACATACACAA